>APFE031228117.1:0-20172 GCA_000404065.3 Pinus taeda
ACTGATCGGCAAGAAGTTCCTACAAATGATAGTCAGCCAATCGAGGAAGCGCCAGAAACATCCTTAAGGAGGTCGAAAAGAATCAAACGGCCACCGAGAAGGTATGATGATTATGTTACTTCAGTTGCATTTACTACTAATGACAATGAACCTCTGTGCTATCAGGAAGCAATAGAAGGTTCGAAAAGTGACAAGTGGAAAGCAACTATGAAGGACGAAATGATGGCCTTGAGTAAGAACGGCACATGGGATTTGGTTGAGCTTCCAAAAGGCAAGAAAACTGTGGGGTGTAAATGGGTCTTCAAGCTGAAACAGGGTGTGAATGGGTCTTCAAGCTGAGTAACGGGGTGTTCTACTGATATATAGAGTTTCCTACTATTTGGGCTTTTTCCCCATTTTATTCTGAAATTGCTATATTATCAGTTACAGGCAGATTAATTTTGGAATTATCATAATATTGATATGCTAAGATCTTGATTCTGGTATGGGTTTCATCATTATGCAAAATCACCCTTAATGCCAACAAGATAATTAAAGATTGTTAATACTTGTTCTTTTTTTGCCTAACAGTTCTGATATCAGATTTTTTAATATACTTGTATGAGACTGTTCCTTTTATTCTATATCTAATTCAGAATTTGACATTAAATATTCCGCATTTCTGTCATTAGAGACATGTCTTTATATGTTTATTCTACTAGTTCTTAGACTATCTATCCTATTCTGTAGTCTATTACAGGGTTCCTGTATATTTAACTTCTACTTAGTTTTTTTGTACTTTCTTCATAATAGCTTTAAACACAACAATAATTTCATAAGATACATCCTTATTCTTGTAGATTTATCTATAAGATAATTTACTTGTTTGGTTTATGTAGAAATTTTGAATAATTTAACACATATTCAATGGAGATTATCCTGATCATGTACTATTGCGGAAAACATACACAATACATAAGCTCCTCTACGTTGATCATCAATATAGCAGCATCAATAACAATAAAACATCAAGAGCATTCACACATTAAAACAGTATGTATCCCGGGGAAAGCATCTCGCTAAAAACCCCAACTATCTGTATATTAATGATTGAGTCATGTAACATTACACAGCATAATATTTCTCACAAGTATCTCCACCTCTGTTACACACAATACAGCTCAGATCTGAATCAATCACTGGCTCAAATCTCCTTCGCTGTGCCTGCCTCCGCTGCTCAATACTGCTCAAGAACTGATGATAATTCCAAGGCAACCACGTATTTCATTGGCTAAATCACGTGAGAACAAGCTACAATGTGGGAAAATATGTGAGCAAACTCATTGGCATACTCAATCCCTGATTGTGCAAGATCTGGTGCACAACTATAGTCACAACTGATAGCAATCTGAATCTCTAACACCCGTCCCTGCTGAACTGAACATGCACTGACATGCAACTGAGTTAACTGATGTATTCATTAGTTGTATAATGAGTTAATAACTTGTGAATTAATTAATAACTAATTCACCCAACTCATCTCTAGTCTATTTGCCAGTTAGACTAAATACAACCAGTTTAACAAAGCTAAACTGAACACAACTCCATCAACTGCACCTCCAGTCCACTAAACTCAACTCACTTGAGTTCTAACTGAAGTCCTGCATGCAAATATTAGTCATCCCATAGGTAACCACGTATTTCCTTCTGGTATCTGCATGTACCACATCCGTAGCTCATCCTGAAGTGCTCCAAGAGAATAAGACAAAGTTTATAGTCTAAATATTATTATGAGCTAATAATATTTGACTGTTCTATATTTAGACTGAGCAGTCACTCCGCTGTGATCTAAAAATAGAAGTCCATCTATTTTTTCCAAGTTGATCAATCATCCATAAACATCAACCTGCAATCCATAGACATGATCCATATGTCTAAAAATAGACATAGTCCAAAAATAGACTTGCGCCAAAAATAGCCTGCGGGCCCACTTAGTGAAGGCGACTCTTTTCACTAAGCTCCATCATCTTGTTGCAATCTCAACAGCTTCTTCAAACAACCAACTTTCAAGTCAAGCAAACACATGTACAACAACTTGACGATTTACAACAAGAATTCCACATTCTCATGAAACAATTCATCACATCTCCCTTTCATTTTTGGAGACAAAATTAACTCTTCCAAGTCAATATAACATACAGGTAACAATCAATCGACCACACAAGCTGACACTCATGCATGTGCAAATGATCGACATTCTCAAGTTGACAACATACATGTTAACAAAGCAATCAACCAGACAAGTCAATCATTGATGCATGTTCAAGAAAAATGAAACTATAAAAAATTCCACTGTTCACACACACAAAATATCATGCATGTATAACAATTCTCAACTCTCTCACAAGTACAATCACAAGTACAATAATCCCATAAATATGTACGAGTACTTAAAGAGTTGAAATGACCAAATTTGTTGCAATAAAGTGAGTCAACATACTCCACTTTCAAACACCTTCCTAGCATAAACATGCAAGTTCAATAATGCAACATGCATGCAAATTTGTAGTTGCAAATTTCCATCTTTGTTGCATCTAAGTGGGTAAACATAACTCTACTTTTCCAACATCTTGCTACACGCAATATGCAGCATACTTTCAAGAGAAAATAAATGCATCAATAAGGCAAGGTTTGCACCAGTTATCAAAAGAAATGCAAGGCCTTAATTTTTTAATAAATCTAACCATCTCTTTCCAAACCATTTCAATGGTGCTTCTTTCAGCTGCACTTCATCATGTGTATCATCTTGACCCACATCAATTATGGAATCCTATTTTCCATTCTTGCCAAAATATCTCTCCACCTTATTCAAATGTCGTGGATGACTTGTTGGATGCAAGGTCCAACACTTGTCTACAAGATGTCCATGCTTATGGCAATGAGTGGAAAATAATTGCATCTTCTTTTCAATGTGGTTTCCATTATCCAATGGACCTTTGGCTTTCTGTCTCTTTTGTTTTGAAAGTTTCATGTGTATGGCTATCCTCTTCCAACACCTTGAAACCGTATGGTTATTCAAACCACAAAAGGAACATGTAAAGTTTCTCCAAATATTATGTGAAGATTTACCATGTATATCATAATCAAAAGAAACCTTATTAAAGGTAGATTTATACCTTGTACATTCACCTTTGTTGCCTTCTTGAAGAGGTGAATTTGATGAGGTTGTGGCTCTCTTCGGAACACCAACAATGGTTTCAATGACCTTAGAGCTTTCAACGTCCTCTTGTTTTCCATTTCCACTAGTTGCATGCTTATGGGCATCTTCTTGCAAAGTGGGTATAAAACTTTTGCATTCCTTATGAACACAAACTTCACAAGCTTGAAGTAATGAACATGTAATGAAATTCCTTCTTGGAACACCTTCATGTGCCTCCTTGGCTTTGGAGGATTCTCCATCACGTTCTCCATAACCAAGACCCAAATACCTAGGCCTTTCCTCAACAACAATTGTCTTAACTATGCCTTGTTCATGTTTTCCTAACCCTTTACCTTCATAACCCACATTCATCAATAATTTGGACCCTATTCCTCTAGCGTGTCTTTCAAAAACACCAAAACATTCATTTTTAGAGGAAATTGAAGATAAACTTGAATTGCGTACCTCATTTTCATGCACATACTTGGCTAGGGTTTCCTTGGCATCATGGAGTTGAAACTCCATCTCATGCATCTTTGCAAGAAGCTCTTGCTTCTCCTCCTTCATAGCATCAACTGCTCTTGAAGTATAGTGTTCTCCTTCCTATCTTCATATATATCTTGCACCCTATCTCTCATGATGATAAGCTCTTGCAACATCTCTTCATCAAAGAGTCTTGTTAAGGAAGATGAATTAGAAACATCACTTGTTGAAGCTGCCATCACATAAACTTGCACACAGATAAATTCTCCTTACACAAATACAAAACCAATATCTAATTTTCTAGCTAACCTTGGCAAACCATCTCAGGGTTAAAATGAGCTAATAGTGCTCTAATGCCAACTTGATCTAAAATGTTGGCCAAAATTGCTAACGCTATGCAAGCACCCTCATCAGTAATTTAAAATGTGTTTAGGGTTGTCTCAAATTAACCAAATTGTGAAGGATTATGTGTCAAGTATTGAGTGTATTTTATGAGCAATGTATGAGTTTAATTAGTTGTTTAAAACATATATAAAACAAGTAAAATTGTAGAGAAATAAAACACAACAAAATCATAACACAAAGCCAATAAAGGAGTTCACCCCTTTTGGTCTACATCTCCTTCGACCTACTTCAATGGCTAGGCCCTCTTTGGATTAATGGTCAATTCTCTGATTACATGCACCTATAGTTCTCTAATGGATTTTCATCCTACTCCATTGGATCCAGAAGACCCAAAAACCCCAAAAATGACTCTCCAAGCTCTACAATTGGACTTTAGCTGATCTAGGCTTGACCTCCTCTCCCAGTGGCCGTAGGCTTCCTTAAACTTCAACGTAGAAAAATCACGTACATAAGTGTCTTTCTGCCTCTGCAATCTATTCCATTGTGTTCAGATCATCCAACTAATCTAGGAATGACTCTTTCTGAGCCAAAATTGATCGAAAACTGCCAAAGTTATGGCTTCTTCAGTTTTTCCTAGGAAATCTCCACTAAATCTGGAAAAACTCCAGTTAACTCTGCCAAATTTGGAGTTAGCTCTGGATTTTTCGGCTTTGCAAAAATATCTGCCAAACTAATCTGTCATTAATTAAATTATAAACATGGATTAATTAGCACTAATCCCGCTTAGATCATAATCCATAGTTAGCAGAAAATGCTAGCGGTTAAGTAATGTTGGTCACATGCGGAGGGTTATCTGGTGGTTAATGCTAGCAGTTATATCCACTAACCGCCACGATTTCGAAACTTGGTCACATGCAGAGGGTTATCGGGCAGTTAATGCTACACGGTGGTTATGTAACTGCTATAGGTTAAGGTTACTGTTGTTCACATGCGCGGTTAATGCTAGCCTTAACCCCCAAACTCCATAGTTTAACACTTTAATTACAAAATGCACCCTATGTTTGTTAAGAAACATATGTGTGGTATAGCGGTAAGGTGTTGCACTTGTGTGGGTGAGGTTATGGGTTTGACTCCCCAGCCTCCCCATAAAATTTTAAATGACTCTTGAGAGGGCACATGGTAGCCTCCAGGCTTGCCATGTGTCACCCTCTCATTGGTCTACCCAATGTGTTGTTGACCAATCTTAACACCTATGGGAATATTCCCTAAAATATTATTTTTCCTGACTGGCCTATACGGATTCCTAGTCAGCATCCCATTTAGCCTGTACCAAAATTTGCTTGTTTGCCCAAACTATCAGAATGCTCTAACTTTCTCATATGAACTCTGTTTTGAGTGAAACCAGTCGCGTTGGGATCATATTGCCGAGACACACGCGGTCGTTCAGGTTTTGAGTGATTCTGATAAATTTTACTTTAAAGCAAATTTTTGCCCCTAATCCAGATTCTGATAAGATCTAACAACACCCTAGGAGGCACTGCATGTGCATATATGCCTGGAAACTTAAACCTGAGATGATGTTGACTTTTTCTAATTTACCATCATCATAATATTTCCATACTTGAATACCTCTACCACAATCATACCTCTACTTGATTTTTTTTGGTTTAACATCATCAGGGCGCCTTTGTAGCTATATGTAAAGTACATTATCATCAACAAAGAGTTGTAAACTCTGCATTCACTTCTGACTGTGACTGTGCAATGTTAGCAGTGTTCATTCTAGCTATAATAGTTAAAACATTAACTCACTGTCAATGCATTACAGTGGAGAATTGTGCATGGATGTTGGAAGTTGTACATATTCTGATTGTTCTTTTCTGAAAGTATAACTTCATTTACATTCACAAACAGACAACATTTGTTTCATTTATGCAATACCCAACCTATAATTGTCATCTTTTCACCTCATTAGAACTGGAAAAATCTACTATGTTCGACATAGCCATTGTTCAACTCACTTTCACCTTCAATCTACCAATGCACCCAAAAATATTTTGAAAACAAAGTTCCACCATTCACCATCGTTTCCTTTTCTTGGCACAACAATTTTTAGTCTTGACCTGATATAAGAGAAAATGCTTCTATCTTATTGTATCTTGAGTCCCTCGATAGCTATAGCTTCTAATTTCTCCATAGCCGACGGGACTAGTTCTTCAAGTGAAATAAATTCATCAACAGATAGATGGTCAGAGCTATGATCTGATCTCATGTCTTGACCTATTAACTATCTACATGTCAAAGCAACAAAAATAAGAAACATTATTCAATAAGAAGAGCTTACTTGAATATCTTTTAACAAGATGTGATTCTCTAAATGTAGTACAAATATTTAGAGACAAAAATAAAAAAACGCGATAGCATTAGTTTAACCCAATTTTAGATATGTCAAGAACTTAAGCCCATACATTTCTTCTAATGTTATTTGCTGAATAGTTTTCCCAGTGATGTTTTCAAGAGGCGTCATTGCTTTAGCTTGCATAGTGAGTGTTTTAGCTCGAGGAGAAGCTAATCTATGTGAAATATCAATAACGTTGGACCCCATTTCAGCGGGCATTACAAGAGGCTTTGATACTTGCATGATAAATCTTCCTTTGCTTTTACTATTATCAAATTGAGAGGAATGTTTAATCCACCTGAAGTACATTTCAGATCATTTTTAAAAGCTTTTACATCTAAACCCCACTTTTGTATCAGTGCTTCTGCTTATGCATCCTCTAGTATCCTAGCTCATATGTTATTATGCTTGGTCCCAGTTGATTTTTGAAGTTCCAATTCTTCAATCTGCTCTAACGATACCAATTTTAGATCCTCATATTAGTCCCAAACATGTGTAGAAGTTTTACCAAACTTCTAGACAGCAGGTAAAAAAAGTTCATGTTCAGGGTTGCCTGCTTCCAATGAAAGCACTCTCTCAAATGGCTTGGGAAGGCACTATTTGGGAGAGTTTGATCCAATTTCAGAAAAATTGTTACCATGACTTTCTACAGTTTGTGTAAGTCCATCAACACTCATACATACCTCCTTTGCAAGTCTTAAGCCTCAGCTCTTCATGTCAAGCCTTGAAAATGGGAGAAAGACCTTAAAAATATCTCAAATCCTGGTTTCGCACTTTCTCCTAGCATTGTCTACGGTGCCACACCCAATGGTCATGTTTCCTGCGCCTAACCGCTCTATCTGTTGAGTAATGGGTGTGAACCCCTGTAAAAGTTAAAAAGGCATGAATTCATTCTTAAAAACTCATCTTGGGTCACTTCTAGACACTTCTAGAAGGAATATTGCGTTGGCAAGTCTGCTCCACCTTGGTTCATCCATTCCATAACTAAAGGAGCTAACTCCATGATATGAGGTGCTTATCCCATTGAAGGAGGAACTTATCCCTTCAATGGTGGACCTGCAACATTCTCCATTTGCACTATAAATTCATGCATTGGGCTAGTTGTAGGGGAGGTTGAAAGCTGAAGATTCTTGAGGGTAAATGCTGCTGGAAATTAGACTTCCTTTTTGAGTTTGTGAGAGGAGAGATCACATACCTTTCATGTCATTTGGGAAGTGAGTGAGGCTTGTCAAAGTAGAGGAGACTCCTGTTGGACCCTAAAAAGAACTTGTGCAACATCAAGGCAAAGGTTGTAAGGTTCTTTTATTCATAAAGTTAATACAATCAAATTCGTTTTTTTCAATGAACTGTCTCTAGTGGTTTATTTTATGATCTCCTTGATCTTCATAATGAACATGCTTTATTATAATATCTATGCAGGTATGCTTTGATGTGTGTTTGTTTGTGTATGCAGGTTATTAAAAAGGAACTACTTGAAGCTGTTGGGATAAAACTGCCACAAACAAGCGTTGGACCGAGGTAGGTTCTGTTACACCTCTTAGTGTTCATTTATGAATTGAAACATGTTTAGAGAAAAGTAGATTTGCTTGTGCTCTTTGTTGCTAGATATCATTCGATACTAGGGAGATCGATCTTGTCCGTAAGAATGATTTATCCAGCCAACAAATTGGCGACTCCACTGGGGACTGGTTTGGTTTGGTT
Source organism: Pinus taeda (assembly GCA_000404065.3). Taxonomy (NCBI): domain Eukaryota; kingdom Viridiplantae; phylum Streptophyta; class Pinopsida; order Pinales; family Pinaceae; genus Pinus; species Pinus taeda. The sequence goes on from APFE031228117.1 coordinate 8,106, forward strand.
TTTTATTTGTCTTTGCTTTGACTTGAGAAACTTGAGTTTTGGTTTCTGATTTTGCCTTGATGTGTGTGAGTTTGGGTATTTGTTAGATCCTGGTTGGATTTTTATTTTTTGAAATTTTAGAAGAGGACCGCACCTTCTGAGTTAGTTACAGTGCGGACTTTTCCACACTGTTACAGTGTAACACAGAGCGGCACCGCACCTGGTTCTACTGGGGGCATGCAGACCCTGTCAAAATTTTGAAAAACCTAAGATCCGTCCACCCAGTTAGGTTTAGTTTTTGTCCATAGCTGTTAGTATATGCCCAGACCTGCACTTGTCTTGACAAAAGTTCCTCATGAGTTAGTTTTCAATGGCATTCTCGTTTGAAGTGATTTTCTAAGAATTTTTGCTTGGTGGATTGATTTTTTGCTTGGTCTTTGTAGTAGCTCAGAGATCCAAAGCCTTAGAGCCTTAGACCCTGGTCTCTCTGGTCTTCTTGCTGAGTTTGACTAACTCATGAAATCTATCCTTGAAGAGAGCTAGATCCCATTTGTCTCTTTTGCAAAACTTTGATTAAACTTGATTAAAAGTATTGAATTTAATTTTTTATTAAAACATGATTGGATGTTTTTTATTAGTTTGTTGAGCTAAACAAATTGATCCTTAGTTAGATGAAATACTAAGTTGAGCATCCTTAAAAACATTTCAAGTTTCTTTTCAATCCATTTTTCGTTTAGATCTCAAGATTAGATCATAGTTTTGAGTTTTTCATAGAAATTAAAGAAGCTTGTTGAAAAATTTGTTTTCAATAGTTTTTTAGAGTTTTTATAGAAATCTTAAAAGCTCTCTTAAAAGAATTGTTTATTCTTGTAGTTGTTGATTGTTGAAAAGAAAAGGGATTTTCCGTGAGTGTGATTAGTAGTCTTGTTTTCAAGTTCTTTGAAAAAGACAAAAAAGTTTCCTTTCAGTTGCATGTTAAGAGAAAGATTTGATTTTCAAAGCATTGCATTTTCAACTCTTCCTTAACTAGAAATTCATTGAAAAGGAAAAGGAATTGTTATCATCTTAGGTGCATTTTTTAGTGGTTTGGAGTCGAGTCTTCATACCATAAAGTTTCATCTCCGCACCCATTGACTTAAGAAACAAACAATAAAATTAACGCTTAATTAAAATCCAACTAGCAATCTTTTTATTTTCTAGGGCTCTTTTCACCAACATAGCTTAGGCTAGTATCTTGGAGTAGGGAGTAATTAACTCTCCAAGATAGTTTAAACAAACAAGTAGTCGCTCTTGCGGTAGGGAGAAATTCCAATTGTTACATCTATGCTCTGGGAAAGTTCCTCTTAAAGGAGAAGCACGAGATCATATCCGAACCAGTGTGGGAATCAATCCTTCCTCATTGGGAACGATAGAAGATATTCACATATTAAAAATAGTAAACCTCGAATTGACCATTGTCGAGGAGCTTGGGGTCACTTGTTGGTAAACCTTGGATTATGTCAAGGAGCCTTCAAGGGGATTGAGCTTGTTACTCTTCCCTTGCATATTTGTTTCCGTTGGTGACCTTAGTGACCATAATCTTTAGGATTCTTTCCTAGGTGATGGTGGAGGGAAGATCCCACTGTACCTGGAGCAGACGTCGACTAGACTCACTTGGACTCTCTAGGGGGTTATCTTCACTCGAGACGGTTATAGTGGAGAAACTTGTGCCAGTCTGTTCATTAAGCAGGTTGTCGGGGTAACTGTTCCAACCGTCCATTTCTATATCTGAATCCTGTGACGTTGGATTTCATCACCAACTAGTGTTTTCGATCCGGAAAGAATAATGTTATGTGTTTGGTTTGATCTCCTAGATTTATTAGGCATGTGCTTCAAATTGTTTGGTTCTTTAGAGACTTTAGGTGGTTTTCTTGAGATTTTCTTTGTTTTCATGTGAAGTAATTAAATAATTAATCGTGGCTGAATTACCGAGACAATCCCATCGTCTGTGGGGGAAACCTCCCAAATTTACACCAAGTCAACTTGAAGGGCTGCAAGCTCTTGTCACACCTAGTGAAAGTAGGGTTGGGTCACCGGAGGCCGGAGAGTCTTCATTAATTATACATCCTAGTCATCTAGTTCAAGCAACAGAACATACTTTTGAACCAATTTCATTTTCCGAGGTTACTGGTAGTATCACTCCTACTAGCTCATTAGCCGAAGAACCTGAAATCTCTAAACCTGAGACTGAACCTGCCGCTACTCCATCTTCAGGATTTGCTTCTCTTGTTTCTAGTGGTCCTAGTTCACCCAGAGTAGAAAACATCATTACCAAGAATCTTCCTTTTGGACTCATTTCCATAGAAGAAATTATAAGTTCGAGTCCGAACGAAGGTATAAGCATCCCTAAAAATCAACCAACTATCAAACTTAGGGAGCGTGAATCCATTTTCTATAGTCCCATTAGAGGTGACGCTTGGTATATTTCGTTGACCAATTTCTTATAAAATCCAGGTCTCGCGTCTTCACCACCTCGATTTCCTTTCCATCCAACACCCAGAGTTTAATATCCTCCTTTGAACTACCTTGAGGTAAACCCCAGTATCAATATGTGCCTCAAGGTCAATATCAACCTCAAGGTTTTCAACCACCTTCAGGTCAATCATTTGTTCAAGGACCGCGAAATGTACCGTATAATTATCAATCTTACACTCAACCTGGTTTTGGTCCTCAATATGCTCAACCTGTTATGGGTCCATACCCCGGAATGAACGTGGTGTGGGATCAACAAACTCCGCAGCCCAGTGTGCAGTTGTAATCTCAATCTGGACAGTCTTTTGTTTCTGGTTCACCCCAGCAACATGTCCAGCCTACTACTCAAACTTCTACACCTAGGGTATCTCATCAGTCTGGGCCTAGTTCACCTCGAACTTCGTCCCAAACGTCTGCTGCAGCTGTTGGGGACTCTGTTCAATCCACTCCACCCATTTCTGGAGTATCAACGGCTCCAATTTCTACTGCTCCTGTATCAACTCCTCAGGCCTTTTTACCCCAGTCTAGACCTACAATCCAGACTCTGGTTTCCATGCCTGTAGGACAACCTGGGCCTAGTACGGTTGTCACAAGTCAACCCTAATTTACTTATCAACCGTACCAAGGGCAGTACCAATTCGGCCCTGTTGTGCAGAACCCGACTTATCAGTATCAACCGTACCCTAGGTATACGTATCAACAACCTCAACAACCCCAGTATGGTCTGGTTAATTCGAGTTTTCCAGGAGGATATAATATCCCAAATGCAAATTTGATACTAAGTTGTCCTAGATATACTCCTCCTGGGGCTGGTCTTGTGACCCCAAGTTTTTGGGATCCAAACCGTCAGTTACCGTTTATAGAAACTTTGGATTTGCCTACTTGTCGCGCCTTACGAACGATCAGATTAATTATCTTCCGTTTTGGCCACCAATGCCGAGTAAGTTGCCCAGTGATATATCAAAGTTTGAGGGGAAGTCAGGAGAAGATCTGTCTAATCATGTGATGACTTACCATCTCTGGTGTGCATCAAATTCCATTATAGATGATTCAATTTGTCTTTGTCCTTTTCAACGCACTTTGATTGGCCTTGCAGCCAAGTGGTACATTGAGTTGCCACGAGGCTCTTTTTATAATTTTAGTCAGTTAGCCACTTCCTTCCTTACTCATTTTCAGCTGCCAATCTGATATGACAATGGAACGGAATTATTAACTTCATTAAAACAGTCGACGTCCACATACATTTCAGACCATATTCATGAATGGCGACGTTGACGTCGTTTAGTGAAAGCAGAATGGTTTGTAAAATCGTTATTACCTAAAATAACTGAAGATGTAGCCAAGGCAGGAGTAGTTACCGAAGAGCAAGTAATTTCTCAATCTCAGTACCTTGACTTAGTTTATATGTAGTCAGGTACGTTACATGAGAAAATCCCCAACCTTCCGAAACAAAATCAAATAGCTGCACCTCCCTCAGGGTCTCATGCCACTGACGGTATGATTGGTATTGTTAATACCAAGAGTAAGAAGAAATCCTCCAAGAATTCTTCTCCTATTATAACTTTACCAGGTTCCCGAAGGGAGAGTCTTCACCTGAAATTTCTGCCGATGTTCATGTCGTAGAATCATCTACGACCAAATCAAAATCTAACGGTAAGAAGAAAGGAAAGAAGAAGAATAAGCAAAACTCGAAGGAGAAATCCGATAAACCTGAATCTACTGATGAGAAAAGTAAACCCCGTTATCCTTGTCTCATCTGCGATGAGGAGCATTTTACAAGAGATTGTCCACATCGTGCTGAGGTTGCGAAAATCGTCAAAGGTTCGCAAACACCTGTTGTTTTGAAGGATCCTTTTCCAAGTCAAGACAGTACGATGATAGGTTCTTCCTCTAGTGCCTCGGAAGAGCCCATAATGATGATGTCACATGTAAGGATTGGGACACGATCGCAAGATTATGGAAGTAAGAGTCCTCTCGATGGTAAGGAACCAGAATCTTCTAATTCCAATCCATCAACCTCAGCTCCGTCTGGTTCTGATCCACTACAGATCGAAAAACCAAATCTCGGCTTAGTAATCAAACCGCCTGCTAAGGGTATACTTCGAACGTTAGCTTTCAATCCACATGCGAGAGCTGCTCAGAACTATAACATTCTTGAAGATTTAGTTGTTACCCCTTCAGCAATGTCGGCTTTGGAAGTGCTACAATCTTGTCCAGCACAGCGTAAAATGCTATTGTCGACTATAGGAGCTGTTGATCTTCAGGACTCAAACCTCATAGTCTTCGATTTAGAAAATAGTACACCTCGTTTACCTCATCAAATGGCTTTCCAGATTCCAGTGTTAGTCAAAAACAGACCTTGTTTTAGGACTGTGATTGATGAGGGAGCTTCCACATGTATTATGTCGAATATAGTGTTGGAAAACCCTTGGTTCTCCTACACTTAATCAATCCCCGATGATTCTGAAGGCCTTTGATGGCCGAGGGTTTCATCCTTATGGCATTTTGCAGGACTTACCTATAGGGGTTGAAGGAAAAACTGTTAATCTAGATGTGGAGGTGGTTGATGCCCCTCTGGATTACAACCTTCTTTTGGGTCGTAGCTGGTCTTATGCCATGACTAGTGTTGTTTCATCGGTCTTTCGGCTTATTAAATCTCCACACAATGGAAAGAACATCAAAATAGATCAGTTAACTTAATTTTCATCCGACCCATCCTCTGCTGAGAGTATTCAACATGTTGGTAAAACCGCTATCCCTTATAAGGATGTTGGGGTAGGATTAGTTAAAGATTCGGGTTTACTCAGAACTTTTTCATTTCCTCCTTCCAACGTATCGTCTCCTCTCACGACTATTCATATGATTTCGTCAGAATCCATTATTCTTGACGATCCTTGGATCGTTCCATTCGATTCCGAGGTGGACTCTCTTGGTGATGCCATGCCTTTGAGTCCCTTTGAAGTTGCTTATCAAGATGTACAGTTGTTTTCCAACTCAAGTTCAACCAACCTTGATCTAGTGAATGAGATCCATGGAAAATCACTTTCAATCTGAACCTCAGATTCAACAACCTTTTCGGAAACCGTTCACACCGATGAACAAATTTGGGAACTGTTGTCTGTTGATGCATTACTACGGGAATATCATCATCGATCTTCGTTTTTACCTGAGGTTGATCAATTTGAAAATGATTTTTCATCTATTTCTACCGCTGAGTATGTCCAAGAACCGTAGAATCCATTGAAACATTATGATTCTGGACAAAATTTAGCTAATATTTCTTGAATGGTTCCTATCGACATTTCAGTTAAACCTGGGATTGTTGAAAACATTCACACAGGTGCTTCTTGTAAGGACACTGAAGTCAAAACATATAAAGCCCTATTTCAATCATTTTGTGACGTGTTTGCCTGGTCCTATGAAGAAATGCCAGGAATTGATCCTTCAATCATTGTTCATGAGATCAAAACCTACCCAGATGCTAAACCCGTCTGGCAACGGTTGCGTCAGATACACCCACGAAAAGCTGCTGCCATCAAGGCAGAAGTTGAGAAATTACTTAAAGCAGATTTCATTTATCCAATTACTTTGATGGATTGGGTATTGAATATTGTTCCAGTTACTAAAAAACAAGGGACAATAAGAATATGTATCGACTATAGGGATATTAATCGTGCTTGTCCCAAGGACAATTATCCCACACCCTATATCGATAAAATTATCGATGACTGTGCCGGCAGTGAAATTTTCTCCTTTATGGATGGCTTTTCTGGTTACAATAAAATTAACGTTCTACCTGTCGATCAACCAAAAACGGCATTCATCTGTCCATGGGGGACATTTGCTTATTGCAAGTTTCCTTTTGGATTGAAGAACGTTGGAGCAACTTTTCAAAGGGCTATGTCTTATGAGTTCCATGACATAAAGCATATTGTGCAGCCTTATCTCGATGATTTACCAGCCCACTCATTACGTACAGCCGACCATCTCACTCATTTACGAGCAATTTTCATGAGATGTGGGCATTATCGGATTAGGCTGAATCCGCACAAGTGTGTTTTCTGTATAGAAACGGGTCGTTTACTGGGATTTGTTGTATCCAAAACTGGCATTCGTGTCGATCCTTCGAAGGTCAAAGCCATCATCAAGTTACCACCTCCTTCGACACTTCGCCTACTCCAGAGTTTGCAAGGGAAAGCAAACTTTTTACGTCGTTTCATTCCTAACTACGCCGAGATTACAAAAGGTTTTACCCGGTTGTTGAAGCAAAACACTCCATTATTTTGGGATGAGATAGCTGACAAATATTTCGATGCACTTAAACATGCGTTGACCCATGCGCCGTTATTGCATCCTCCCAACTACAACCAAGATTACTTCTTGTACCCCGCCGCTTCCCATTCCACCATTGGGATGGTTTTAGTTCAACAGGATGAATTCGAAAGTGAACATGTGATCTATTATCTTAGTCAGACTCTAACTCCAACTGAGTTAAAATATTCACATGTGGAGAAACTGGCCTTAGCTGCAGTCCAAGATGTTCAGCGATTTCGTCATTACATTTTGTTACACAAAACTACGGTCATTTCTGACTGTAACCCTATGCAATACATTTTGACTAAACAATTGCTAGGGGGAAAGTATTCCAAATGGATTGTCATCCTACAGGAATTTGAGAAGGCCAAGCTGAAGAAATCTTTGGTTTTTGCGGAATTAATGTGTGAATTCCCTCGTGCTGATACCGAACATGTGGCGGAAGAACCCATTGTGGATGAATCCTTGTTCCTTATAAGCACTGTTGATCCATGGTATGGAGATATTATTGTCTATCTCCAGACCCAATCTTTTTGGCCAGACATTTCATGATCTCAGTGCCTGAAAATACGATTCCAGTCCCAACCTTACACTATTATTGGAGATACTATTTATTGTCGTGGGGTGGATTTTGTTTTTCGTCGTTCTCTTACTCATGACGAGGCTGTAAAGATTCTTAATGACTGTCACTCTGGAGCGTGTGGCGGTCATATGTCTGGGTATGCCACAGCCCAAAAGATTTTGCACACTGGTTATTTCTGGCCGTCCTTATTCAAAGATTGTATTACTGCAATCCAGAAATGCCATAATTTCCAAAAAACTTTATCGCAATATTCGCGCTCCACCTGCTCCTCTCCACCCTATCATTGTTGTTGGTCCATTCGCAAAATGGGGTATCTATTTTATTACATGTAACCCTCACTCGGCCAGGGGGCATGAGTGTTGTGTAGGTAAATCCCCTCTACGGACAGAGGCGATCCCACTAGCCTAAATGGGGTCTAGCAACAATCAAACAACGCTAACACACAGGTTCCTAATTGCAAAGTAAAGGCCAATGGTGAGAGCCTACCTCGAATCCAACGCTTATATTCGTATAAGAGTCGTCGCTTTCGTTCTTTCGCTTCAGCTGGTCACAATCCTCACGATCCTCGTGAATAGACTCCTGCACATGCAAAGAACAAGACAAATACAAGCATAAAATCCAAGAAACGCAACTATGTATCAGTCAGAAAGGATACAACTCAAACATCATAATAAGGACACATGATTGGAACCATAATGATAGTCGTCTATTATTATTGATAAAGAAAAGAGAATACAACCAAGTTCTGACGTCAAATCCTCCTTTGGCTGGGTGATCAGCAACACATGCCTTGCAAAGCTTGTAGGGGATGGGAACAAGCCTCTCTCTCCTTGATTACTTGGACATGGATCTCCTCCCTAAAGATTTAGCCTCATAGGGATGAACAAGGCCTCTTGCAAGATGAGCTTAGCAATTCTCAGACTTTGGGACTTAGATTTAGGAGCTTGAAAAATAGAATTACTAACTAGCTTGTCAAAGGCAAAGGGACAAGCTTATATAGAGGTAGGAGGAGTAGATAAGACCATCCACTTGATTCATGGGATTGTCCTTATCATTAGGAAGTTTCCATGAGAGGTGGAGAACTACTTCCCTCCTTGGGAGATTCGAAGCCCAACTGAACTAACTCAAACTGGAATCAGTTCATGGATAGGTTAGAAGGAACCTTCGGAAGTTTGTTTGTTAAAAACTTTACCCAACTGGGTTGGCACTAGTGCGACTCTGAGGCAGAGCGCCAGCTAGCACTCCCTCTTTGGAGGATTTCCCCCATTGGCGTGAGTGATACACTGTGGAACAGCGCCAATGGAGAAAGGGCTATATTTTTGGGTATTTTGCAGAAGGTGTCTTCAATGCATATGAAGTACATACTCTAAGGGATACAATGCAGGTGTTTTCAAGTTATGTCCCTTCTCACAGGTCCCAGAATAGGTCCTCCAATGTACGGGAGAAGGGGTAACAAGGACGGTGACAAAATACTGTGTAACAGATGCCCCTAAAAGATGAAGCCCGAGAGAGAGAGGGGTAAGTGCTACAAAACAACAGGTCGACTGAAACACGGCCGCCGGAGAACCTGCACGAAGTACAACTGATAGCTCAAATACATGATGTACATGGTATGGGCGCAACCATCCATAGCAGAGTACATAAAAATCTGGATCCTAGGTATGGACGTAGCCATCCGACGAGGATCAATGAATAGACTCAGGCATGGTCGCAGCCATCCAGTGAATGAGTCATGTAGTGATTATAACAATCCACAAAATGCAGCCTGGATCTCAACATACAAAATCTGGGGTCTTGCGCTCCAACTCGACCCGAACAAAGTACAAGTTCAAGCATGCGAATATAGGAGTCGAAGTCGAACATGCGAGAACATCGCCTGATTACCAGTCAATGATGAAAATTGTTAACAGATGCGAGAGGTACCACCAATAATGACAATGGTCTTCAAGGTACTATAGGTACAATCCATGGCATGCGAATCAGTGAGCCGGTGTCGAAAACCCATAGAATCATCTGATCAGAGGCCAATGATGAAAACCTCGCGTCGAATACGAAGAACTTGCCATTGAGGCATGCAAGCTCCAAGGTACCTGAAGGGAGTCTCTAAGTTAACTTCCTAGATAATGAGCTGAAATCGACAGGAAGTGACCGTGATTGAAGGTGGGCCATAATGTTTCCCACATCATCGACACGAGACAGAGAAGGATAAAAAATTTTGTGTGAAGTATCAGAGGGAGGTTGAGTATTCTGCAGAGGTCAACTTCTCTTGAACAAATCGGCGGCACAACAGTGGACTTGGCAGTATTTGACATCAAATGATCAGGGGTCATGGTGACAAGGCGATGAGAAGATGAATGGTCAAATAGGATAACCCAAACCCGCGGAGGCAAGTGTGAAGCAAGATGTGATATCCCCACCCAGACAAAAATACAGATGAGTTCCATGTTCAAGAGAGACATACTGCTGACACGACGATGATTACGGTTCCTTTATTCCCCCACCATTTCTGGCGAGTACCCCGGTTATTTTTGGATGAAAAGCGTGACGGGGATAGCATATGCTTGAGAGACGTCATTTCGACGGAATCCGATGTCATTAAGTTTTAGCGAGTCTAACAAAGGAAAAACTCGACATCTTTTCATATTTAGAGAGTTTGAAAAGACAGTGAAAATGAAACTCCAGGGGTGTCCTTTTTTGTAAAGTTATGTCTCTCGAGCCTGAAAAAGTATAAAACCATGCTTGAAAGAACCACCCAATCATTACGACCGAGGAGTACTTTTCATAATAGTGACTCTGATATGAAAAAGTAAAAAAGCGATCAAAACCACGTCGCTTCGTGACCGTTAACGAACCGGAAATGACAAGGGCCCGACGATCTTTTCGTTTTTTAAACGGTCAGAAAAGGGTCTAAAGACGACCGCCTCTCATGTTCGTTTAATGAGTCGAGAGGACCAACTCAACATTCTTTTCACGTTTAGAGAGTCAGAAAAGAGCAAAAGATGACTCCAAAGTGACTTTTTTGTGTATTTACCGAGTCCAAAAAAGTATAAAATACAACTCGTTTCACCATGAAAGCTGCATAAACACCTGTCGCTGCACAAAAATCGGCGTAAAACCCATTTTCGACGCAAATATTCATAAAATGACTTTTTAAAGCCTATTTAGGGTCAAAAATCTAAGAAATGGTGAAAATGGTAAAATAAAAATTACTTTTCACTTTTTACCTTTGGAGAGCGACATTAGGGCTTTTTGGAGTGCGACCTTCAGTTGGCGATTGCGACCAATCCAATGGACCTTTTGAGCGCCGTCAGTGCCAGGTAAGTGGTCTTGCCCTTAGCTCCATTTTCATCCGTTTAGAATTTTTTTTTTGTTGCATTTTCATTTCCTATGGGGAGGATTTTAATTTTAGGGGTTGCGCCCATTGGCACAGGTTTCAGGCACGGACCTGCACCAATGGGGCAAGTTTCCCATAGGGTGCGCGCCCATGGGCGCGAATGTTTTAGAAACAGTCGCACCAACGGCCGCACACATTTTTTGGCCAATTTCAACAAATTCAAACCCCATTTTCCTGTAATTTCAAGTTACATGAGAGTGTAATGCATTATTTTGGCTTGTATTTGCAGGGAAATCCACAAAAATGGTGATGGTATGGAAGGAATGGGAACATGACCAAGTGGACACATTGGCCCTAGCTGATGAGGATTGCATGGAAGCTCTCAGAGCATGTGGGCTCAAAAAATACTTCATGCTATCCTATTTACGAGCTCAGCCAAAGCTCCTGCAGTACTTGATTGACTTCTGGGACGTAGAGGAACAGGTGTTCCGGATACGGGATCAGGTGCTGGAGTTAGACGTGTTTGATGTCTACTTCTTGACTGGATTGTCGCGACGAGGGCCGGTGCCTCGATTGATTTGGAGCAGGCCATCTGGAGAGAAGATGGATGAGGTGAAGGCTTGAATTTTCCCGGAGGAAAAATATGGGCAGGGCAGTTCGAAGGTGGATATCCCCACCATTCAGGACCTGACACTGAGAGCATTGTTATTCACCTTTACACGAGCTACAGGGGCACAATCGCCCCACGAAGCTACGAAGAACCACCTGTTATTAGCAATGGAGTGCCTTAGCCCGACGATCTTCAATTGGGTGTCAGCTGTGACGACCAATATGAAGAGGCAGTTGACAAAGGCCAAGCAGGGCAAGCTGCAACAGTTCGGGTATGGTTCCATCGGTGACATCCTTCTTGGAACATGTGCCAAGCTTCCAGGGCCAAGGGGCCTTTGTAGCAGACCCAGCGCCTCGAGAGTCGAGGATGGCTCGATGGGCGACACTGATGCCGAGGGGTGGTGGCAGCTAGCAGATGTCCTTTAGACCGGAGTTCTTCGGGTGGCTTCACCGCCAACTAATCATGGTGGAAGACTGGCCGTATGCGGGGACAAACTTCACTGGAGACCCTGACCTTCCCTTACCGGATGGAGAGGACTGGGACGAGGAGATTGGTACGTCCTCATTTTTTTTTATTTTGTATTTTTTTGTTAGTACATGCTTGTCCTAATGACCTTTATATGCATACGCAGATGTCGGCCCAGGGCATCCATCTGGCCTATCTCCCATTGCGAGGAGACATCCAGTATCAGTAGTAGTAGGAGCAGATCCTTAGGAGGAGGGCGGTGACAGAGGGG
>APFE031228123.1:1828-36193 GCA_000404065.3 Pinus taeda
CATATCAAGAAGAAAAATGTTCAAGAAGTGAAAGATCACATCAAGCATCAAGAAATTAATCTGACCATATCTTGTAAAGGATTGGAAGAAATTACCAGTCCTGAAACTCTAGAGATAGAAGGACATATCAATAAGAAAAAGGTTCAAGCAATGAAAGATCACGTCAACCATCAACAACAAGTTCTCCAACTTTTAAAGGATAACGCCACTTCAGTGCAAAATCAAACGAAACAACAGGTAGATCAACATCGTAGTGAAAAATGTTTTGATGTAGGTGATGTTGGCATCTCAAGCAAGCTATTTATGAGAAGGAAATGTTGGCAATACCACATGCACTTAAAAAATGGCGATCTTACCGAATGGGAAGACTCTTCAACGATGAGGATGTGGAAGCATTATTTTGTGCTATTTCTATTATCCAACCAGATTGGATAAACGAAGCAAGGGATGAATGGAAGAAGGACGAAGAAGTATGGCCACTTATTCAAAAGTTGCAAAAGATCTCAATACAAATAATATTGCCAGAAATTGAAGAGGAAGGAAAAATCATATTGGAACCTAGAGTAGTCACAGAAACAAGAACCCGACAGCTACGAAATCGATCAATTTCAAAGTATCTCATCAAGTGAAACAACTTACCCGTAGAAGATTCCACATGGGAGGACAAGAATTTTATACAGAAGCATCAAGAACTACTCAAGCATTGAGGACAACGCTTTTTGAAGGAGAGGGCCATGTTAGGCCCCTATACTACTAGTGTAACCCCTTATTGTTATTAGTACATCCCCCTTATTATATTGATGTACCCATGTAGTGCCCATATTGTCACTCTTGTGCCCCATAGAAGCCAACTATTGTTATTATTGTGCCCCATAGAAGCCAACTATTGTTATTATTGTGCCCTTACATTATTATTGTTATGTCGACTCTGATTACATTACGACCCCTTAGACTCCTATATATAGAAAGGAGGTATTTTCATTTGTATCATCCAAGAATTGTTCATTTATGTAATACAAAGGAGGTTGCCCCCTCAAAGAGGCTGAATTCTAAGGCGTTGATCTATCTTTTCTATCTTTTTCTTGAGCTGGTTTCATAACAAAAGCTATGGTCCCAATTGCATTGAGTTCCTCCATGAGATGAGTTAACTTCTAATGAACTTGGTCATTGGTGAGTCACTTGCCCTAGTGAAGGAGTTGGTATGCTTTGACAACTCAATATAGTTGGATCCTTTGCTTTCGGGTGTTCTTGATCTATGTGACCATGAACTGATCATTTGTGGCTTGTTCCATGCAATCTGGATTTAACTCTATAAGTGTGAGTTGTTCTACAATGTTTGACGTGTCTAGCAATGGTGGGAAGTATGGTCAAAGGCGATCCACATTGAACACTAGGTGCAAGCCAAGGAATGGGGGAATGTTGAGCTCAAATGCATTGTCTCCCACTACCTTCGTAATGGTGTAAGGACCATATCGGAGTGGTGTGAGTTTCTGATAGGCTCCAGTAAGGTGTTCCTTTTGCAAATGCAACCAGACTTTGTCACGCACCAGAAACTTGTGTGCCACACAATGTTGATAATGTCACTGCTTGTATTTGGAATTTGATTTCTCAAGAATTTCGTGCACCTGCTGGCGGATATGTTGGATGTGCTCAATCAAGTTGTTTGTCTTATCGGTTTCAAATTGGACATTAGTCGAATCTGCATGAGTAGCTGCAAATGGCATGGCCACATCAATGGGACATAATGGCTAGAAAACCAAGCCCACCTGAAAAGGATTGTGGCCAATCGTGCTGTGGAGAGACCAGTTATAGCTTGCTGGACATAGGGGAGGCTCTCATCCCATGTGCGTGCATACTTTGAGTTGTACATGTGCAGAATATGTACGATCATCTTATTGGCAACCCCTATCTGGCCATTAGTTTGGGGATGGAAAGTTGTGGACTTAGTGAGCTTGGTGTCCAGCATCAATAAGAGACTAGACCAAGATGTACTGAGGAACCTACTATCCCAATCTGAGATGATAGATTTTGGGATCCCAAAGTGTACCCACACTCATTCAAAGAAGAGTTTAGCAGTGGCTTCCATTGTTATATTCTTCTTGTAGGCTGCCATAATGACCATCTTCAAGAATCTGTTGATGACTACAAAAACACAATTGTTGCCATGCTTAGTAGAAGGAAGGCCTGACATGTAATCCATGGAAATGGATTCCCAAGGTCGACTAGGGGTAGGCAATAGAGTATAGAGGCCTTGCTTCTTGATGGTCATTTTGTCAATGGTGCAGGCAGTGTGATGCACGACCATCTAACCCTCCATTGATCAAAGGAGGAAGTGGACTAAGGAAGAGGACATGGACCATCAAAACTAAACCGAACACATTTTGTTATAATAGAGCTAGTTTGATGGAACAGATAAGTCTCTAGAAGACTTAATTAAATGTAATTTGCCATGTATGCATTTAGTTGAGAGATTTGAGGAAAGGATGTGATAGGATCCTTCATAGTGATTCGATCCAATGTTTCCTTATATATATATATAATATGTGTGTGTGTATGTGTGTGTGTGTGTGTGTGTGTGTGTGTGTGTGTGTGTGTGATGAACCTACACGTTCAAGGATATACATAGTGGTATAGGTAGATAATAGATAGAAGGGATAGGATACAATGTAGTCGAGAGAGTGATTTGTAACTAAGGCTGGAATACCTTAGTCTGTAACCAATTTCTGTGTATATAATAGAAATATATGTGTTTATGTAATACTACCTTTTCATGTTATTTATGTATATATGCATTGAGGGCTTAATTCCCATTTATAAGTGTGTTGATCGACCATCGATCACTGTAGGATCGATGGTGATCCAACGATATTGAGTTAATTTTTGTATGGAGTGATGTCGTGTGTAGACAAATATGGCAGACCGAAACTAAATTTAAGTGAAAAATCCATCATTATGCAGAGGATCAACGACGTAGGTAGAAAATAATGAGAACTGTTCGATGGGATAGATCGACGGCCATCGCATGGTGGAAGAGCATGAAAGTTAATTCACAAGGGAAGTGGTTTTAAAAAATAGAAGTGGTATTTCGAGCGGCCTCAAAACCATAAGTGGTTTTGAAGGGTGAGAACCCGATCCCACTCATCAAGCGACGCATAGCAGCGAGGAGGAGAGAGGAAACCGCTTTTTGAGCAGTTAATCCTCATGTTAATTGTCCATCTAAAATCATCATGGACCATTGGATCTTAGGTGAGTAGATCAACAGTTGAGGTTTGTCGTGCAAGTTGGATCGAGTGGGAAAAGATGATAACCATTGGATAGGGAAAAGTAATGAATGGCAGAGATCGGTTGATCAGAGATCGAAGATAGAAGAGCATAGCGGGAAGGAAATCACTTGGAGTGCAGAGACCTGCAACAACCTAAAGCAAGTAGTGCTAAAGAGGTTTCAGAGGAGAGAACCAGAAGGATGCCAAAAGACTAAGCTCAGAGGAGAAATCTTGGTGAGGTATTGTGTAGCAGAGGAAGACTGTTACTGCAGAGGTTGGTTGCAACTCACAGAAGATCATGAAGGTAGTTCCACTGAGAAGTGGGTAGAATAGCTAAGGACAAGTAGAAGCGTATGACCAGGAGGTCATAAATTTTTGTGCCTTGGGAGTCTAATGCAGGAGCATCTGACCCTCCCTTAATCAAAGGAGGAATCCAAAGTGCAGGAAGGAAGAGGACGTGGACCATCGGAACTAAATCGAACAAATTCTGTTATAATAGAACTAGTTTTATGGAACGGTTAAGTCTCTAGAAGACTTAATTAAATGTAATTTTCCATGTATGCGTTTAGTTGAGAGATTTGAGGATTGGATACAATGTACTCGAGAGAGTGATTTGTAACTAAGGCTAGAATATAAGTGTTTATGTAATACTGCCTTTTCATGTTATCTATGCATATATGCATTGAAGGCTTAATTCTCATTTATAAGTGTGTTGACCAACCATCGATCACTATAGGATAAATGGTGATCCAATGATATTGAGTTAACTGTTGTATGGAGTGATGTCGTGTGTATACAAATATGGCAGAGAATAACTGAATTTAAGCAAAGAATTCATCAATATGCAGAGGATCAACATCGTAGGTAGAAAAGAATGAGAACTATCCGATGGGATAGATCGATGGTCATTGTATGGCAGAAGAGCACGAAAGTTAATTCGTGAGGGAAGTGGCTTTAAAAAGTAGAAGTGGTATTTCGAGTGGCCTCAGAACCATAAGTGGTTTTTAAGGGTGAGCACCTGAGCACCCAATCCCACTCATCAGGCGACATGTAGCAGTGAGGAGGAGAGAGGAAACCACTTTTCGGGCAGTTAATCCTCATGCTACTTGTCTACCCAAAATCATCATGGACCATTGGATCTTAAGTGAGTAGATCAATGGTTAAGGTTTGTCATGCAAGTTGGATCGAGCGGGAAAAGTTGATAACCATTGGATCAGGTAAAGTAATGAATGGTGAAGATCGACTGATCGGATATCAGAGATAGAAGAGCATAGTAGGAAGGAAATCGCTTGGAGTGTGGACCCGCCGATAAATATAGGTCTGGGCATATAATTTTTGAGATCCAGCCCAAGGGTTCGTGGTGGGGTTATCCTTCGTTTTCCCTTCATTCTTGTGTATTTCGATAATTTCGTTGTCCAGGGTTTTTTATGGCAAGAGTGCATCAATGAACGCCCTCGATAGTGTAGTAGACTTCAATAAGTTTAAGTGGTTCCGGCTTTAAAGCTAAATCGCTATTTAAATGCTTCCAATAGGGTTTGTGGGCCATAACCCACAAGCCTCAGGATCAAAATTTATAAATGAAATGGGTTTTGGATATACCCCAAAATCTCCTTTCATCATTTGGTATTAGAGCAAGGAAAGGATTTCCTACAAGAAGGAAGAAGAGTGCAAGCATAAGGAGAAGGAGGTACAGTTGTTTTAAAGACTGGAGAGTTATGGTCTTTACTGTCGTACAACGAACAACAGTGGAAGGTGAGAAGACTTGCAGTGACCTAGAGCAAGGAGTGCTCAAGAGGTTCCAGAGGAGAGAATTAGAAGGATGCCAAAAGACTAAGCTCAGAGGAGAAAGCTTGGGGAGGTATCATGTAGTAGAGGAACACTGTTATTGCAGAGGTTGGTGGCGGCTCACAGAAGATCATGAAGGCAGTTCCACTGAGAAGTGGGAAGAATTACTAAGGACAAGGACAAGCATATGACTAGGAGGTCATAAATTTTTGTGCCTCAGGAATCTGATGTAGGAGCATCTAACCCTCCCTTAATCAAAGGAGGATTCCAAAGAGGAGAAAGTAAGAGGATGTGGACCATCGGAACTAAACTGGACAAATTTTGTTATAATAGAGCTAGTTTGATGGAACAGATAAGTCTTTAGAAGACTTAATTAAATGTAATTTTCCATGTATGCGTCTAGTTGAGAGATTTGACGAATGGATGTGACCGGATCCTTCATAGTGATCCGATCCAATGTTTCCTTATATATGTGTGTGTGTGTGTGTGTGATGAACTTGCGAGTTCAGGGATATACAAAGTGGTATAGGTAGATAATAGACAGAAGGGATAGGATACAATGTAGTCGAGAGAGTGATTTGTAACTAAGGCTGGAATGCCTTAGCCTGTAACCAAGTTCTGTGTATATAATAGAAATATATGTGTTTATGTAATACTTCCTTTTCGTGTTATCTATGTTCATATGCATTAAGGGCTTAATTCCTATTATCAAGTGTGTTGATTGACCATCGATCACTGTAGGATCAATGGCGATCCAATGATATTGAGTTAACTGTTGTATGGAGTGATGTTGTGTGTAGAAGAATATGGTAGAGCGGAACTGAATTTAAGCAAAGAATCCATCAATACGCAGAGGATCAACAACGTAGGTAGAAAATAATGAGAACCGTCTGATGGGATAGATCGACGATCATCGCATGGCGGAAGAGTGCAAAAGTTAATTCACGAGGGAAGTGGTTTTAAACAGTAGAAGTGGTATTTCTGGCGGCCTCAAAACCATAAGTGTTTTTGAAGGGTGAGCACCCGATCCCACTCATCAAGCGACATGTTGCAGCGAGGAGGAGAGAGGAAACCTCTTTTCGGGCAGTTAATCCTCATGCTACTTGTCCACCCAAAATCATCGTGGACTGTTGGATCTTACGCGAGTAGATCAACGGTTGAGGTATTTCGTGCAAGTTGGATCAAGCAGGAAAAGACAATAACCATTGGATCAGGTAAAGTAATGGACGACGGAGATCGACCAATCAGAGATTGGAGATAGAAGAGCATAGCAGGAAGGAAATGGATTGGAGTGCAGACCCGTCGATAAATACAGGTCCATGCATATAATTTTTTAGATCCAGCCCAACGGTTCATAGCGCGGTTATCCTTTGTTTTCCCTTCATTCCTGTGTATTTCGATAATTTTTTTGTCCCAGGTTTTTTATGGCAAGAGCACATTAATGAACGCTCCCGATAGTGTAGTAGAATTCGATAAGTTTAAGTGGTTCCGGCATTAAAGCTAAAATGCTATTTAAACGCTTCCAATAGGGTTTGTGGGCCATAACCCACAGACCTCAGGATTGAAATTTATAAATGAGAGGGGTTTTGGCTATACTCCAAAATCTCCTTTCGTCATAGTGCAGGATCTGATTTACTTCCTGACATCCTATTGAAGATTCTACCAATAGAAATCTTCTGCAATACTGCCACCATTTTCTCGACGTTGAAATTTGCGGCGGCCCAAGTGTAGTGTGCTTCCCAAATCATCTTGGCACACTCTCTTGAAGGAACACAAAGGTGTCCCAGGTAGCATAATAGGGCATCCTCGAGGTGAAAATCTAGAACTTGTTGACCCTCCAAGAGAATCTGGTATGTGTAGCCGAATTCTGGGTCGCTTTTGTAGAGAAGTGACTAATTAGAAGTCTCATGCCCACAAGAGTTGAGCACGGTGGTTAACGCCATGATGTGGTCAACTCAAAAAATATGTAACATTATTGGTGTTGCCCTTTTTATACTTGATATTCAAATGGAACTGTTGCAGGTATGTGGACCACTTCTGATGGCGATCATTCTACAACTTCCCTTATGTCTATATGAACTACAGGGGTTGGTGGTCTGTGTGGATGACCATTTCCTTCCCCAAAATATAATGCTTCCATTGTTAGTAGGCCTACATAATGGAATACATCTCTTTGTCATAAGTGGGATTCTTCTAGACTGTGTCTGAAAGTGTATCACTGTGATATGCCGCTAGATGTCCCTGTTGATTAAGGACTACCCCAATAACATAGTCAGAGGCATCTATCTTGATCTCAAATGATCGTTGCAAGTCTGTTAATGTGAGCACCGGTGCAGAGCAGAGGCAATGTTTCAAATTCGTGAATGCCTTCTATTGAGATTTAGACCAAAATAATTTTTCTTTCACTCCTCCCTTGGTGACTTGACTCAAGGCCCACGTGATATGAGAGAATCCCAACACAAACCTGTTGTAGAAACTGGCAAGACCCAGAAAGCTATGGAGCTCTGTCAACGTGGTTAGAGCTGGAAAATCCTGGATGACTTTGATCTTGGCTAGATCCACATGCACCCCCTATTCATCAATAATGTATCCTAGATACTAAACCTGGGTCATGCCAAAACTTCATTTCTCCGAATTGGCACATAGCTTGTGTTACAGCAGTGGTTGGAGAACCTGTCGGATGTGGTGGAAGTGCTCTTCCTAACTCCAGCTGAAGATCAGGATCTCATCCAAATATACCACTACAAATGAGTTGGTGAATGGCCGCAAGATGTCATCCATTAGCCTCATGAAGATTTCAGGAGCATTCATCAACCCGAAACGCATAATCAACCATTTGAAAAGGACCTCATTGGCTTTGAAGGTAGTCTTTCACACATCGGAGGGTTCGATTAGTACTTGGTGATATCCTGACTTCAAGTCGATCTTGCTGAAATATTTTTCCCCCTTCAGTTGGTCCAGAAGGTCATCAATCCATGGGATCAGGTACCTATTCCAGACAGTGATCTTGTTCAGCGCCCGATAGTCAATACAGAGTCTCCACGTCGAATCCTTCTTCTGTACCAACACGATCGGGCTCCCACAGGGCAATGAACTCGGTCAGATCTGACCTCTCTGCAGCAGCTCCTGAATCTGCTTTTTGATTTTGTCATCCTCCACAACCGAGCACCGATAGATTGGTCCATTGGGCAGCGGCGCACCTGGGGTCAAATCGATGGAGTGCTTGACCTGACAGTGTAGAGGGACCCCTACGGGGGAGGTGAAGATGTCCTCGTACTCCTCCATGACCTTGTCCATATGTTATTGTCATGAGGAGGGGCCCTATCTGGAGGGTGTGGCCACTGTCTTCTTCTTTCCCTGAGGGTGTACCATCAGGAAAACAATTTCTCGGTTTTGGAAATGAGCTTACTGCATTGTTTTGTAGTAACTAAAGAGATGGTGATAGGCGGTGCTACCTCTGGTATCCTGTACAAATTATTTCTCAAAGTAACAATAATGGCACAAGGCCTTGACTCATACATAGCATGTCACTTCCACAAGTATGGTTGGCCTAATAATACATCACAAACATCAAGGGGAGCAACGTCACATAATACCTCATACGTGAAGGGCTTGATGCTGTAAGGAAGGCGACATTGTTGGCTCATGTGAAGATCTCATCCTTGGTGAATCCACCCAATGGTGTATGGTTGTGGATGTGTTATGGATGGTAAGCCTATCTGCTTCATGACCTCTACTGAAATAAGGTTCTTTTGGGTCTCGCTGTTGAGAATCAATTGTAGCAGGGAACCCTTTACTCACATCTAGGAGTGGAAGAGGTGTTGCTCCTCCTCTGGATCTTCGGGTTCCTCCTTCTGGATCTTTGTGGTGGAAATGGTGGCGTTGGGCTCCACATCGATAATATGCTTCCCTTTGTCATTCCCCTTGTCGGGTTTTGACTTAGAGTCGGAACATGCATCCAATTTCGAAGCCTTTATCTCGGCCACCAGTGACTGCTTGGCCCGACACTCACTTGTGTTGTGAGTGGAGCTTTTATGGAACTCACACCACTTTCTCGCGTCCTTCTTCGGCTTCGTGGTGTTATTCTTTGCTTGCGGGTTTGGTGGGTTGTCCTGGGCCACCCCACCTTGGACTTGTCCTTTGTTCTGCGGTCTGGGGGTACCTTTCCCTTGCTTCGGATTCGTAGATCCAAAGTCTTGCTTATTCTATTTAAACTTTTTCTTGATCTTTATGACATATCGGTATGTTGTGCCGAGCGAGGAGACGTTCAGGAACTCCATCTCATCCTCTATGTACCTATATAGGTAGTCGTGGTACTTGAGAACTAGATAGTTCTCAGAATCCTTGATACCCAACTTCATGAGAAGGGTATGAAAAGCATTGGTAAACTCCAGTACATCTTAGTCCCTAACTTGTCACAACATTGTCCACTTTATGTATTTATCCTCATAGCTCCCGACAAGGTAGTACTGCTCCTTGATGGCATTTCGAAACGAGTTCCAAATGGGTGCAGCCAAAAACAGTGAGTTCATACTTTCATCCTTCTAATCAAAGTAGGTTTCCCACCAATCCTTGATGTGGGGGGCTACTTTGAGAAGTGCAAAAGTGATCTCTTCCCGGCTAGAAAAATTCTTGAACGGGAAAATATCCTTCTAGTAGTTTTAACCATTTATCTATAGCTTCTGCAGCTATCTCGCCCTCAAATATGGGAATGTCAAAGTTAACTTGTACCTTAAAGGGTGTGGCGCTTCTAAAGTAGCTATTGGAATTAGATGCGTCGCCTCTGGGTAGCCGCTGAAGGATCTGGACAAAGTTGTCCATCATCGTGTTCCTTTGTCACTCGAGGACTTCTTTAAGCAAGATTTTGAAAGGATCTCTTACCCTCGTCATTCTTTTCATCTGCCATGGGAGGTCGTCGAGATTTGCAAGGATGGTCTTGCAAAGGTTTGACCAGTTCAAGCCCTAACTCCTTATATCCCAACCTCATTGGGGACATGCAAAGAAAAACAGAGAAAGAGCAGACTGCTCTAATACTACTGATCCAGATTTAAACAGGAACACAACAAATTACATAGATAACCATAGATACAAAGGTGCAGTAGAAATAACACTTCATTTCATTAATATCAAATACTGAAAAATGCTTACAAACAGAATGGAAATACGACTAGCTCGGGCAATGGTAGCTTATCTCTAAGAAGAGATGTGGTGGCTACATCCCTCAAAACTGTGTTACAATCAGGCTCAAAGGCCTACTTATTATTGAGAAACAATGGAAAACCCTAAACATAAAAAAACCTAACCCTAGGAGATGAAGCACCAAAACTGTGGGCCCCATTTGGGTAAAATTGGTACATCAACTTCTCGAGGTCATAACTTTGGCATACGATCTTCGTTTGGCTTTTATAATACCTCGTTTCGAAGATCTCAAAGAGAAGGTCAAAAAACAAACACACAAACAAATTTGAGATGTTTTTAGTCTCTCCGTTTTCCCTAAAACAAATTCCGTTTAGGGCCTCAAAGGGCTCCAGAAGTTCATGACCCGAAAAACTGCCAAAAATTGTAAATTGTGCTACAATTAAGGAAACCGAAAAACTAAAAGAGACAATGTTGGGGGTCCAAGTGGAATGGGTAGGTGGCCACCAATATCTACCTGGATCATAAAGGTCAATGGGCCTCAATCCATGATAAACATCAAAACACTTATCCCATGATACATCACGTATTATTTAGATTTAAAAAATCATAAAAATCAACTAAATTGTAACATTATTTTAAATTATTATTATTATTAATCATACAAGGATTAATGTATGAGTTGAACGTATGTATTTTTCAAGAAACATAACAATATTCTTAACCATGAAGATTCACATCCACTTTACCACGATAATTCATAACATTAAATAACACTTTTTACTATTTTGATGTCAATACCACATGCCCAATATGACATGGGTTGATCTAACATTTTATTTAATTAATTAATTTGAGATAAATTAAAAAAAAAAAACAAAACAAAAAACATAGATATAAATCTTTAACCTTAATATGTGAATACTATGAATATTTTGGTATTGTCTATGGAGATTAAATCTCTACCATTCATCTAATAATTAATGTAATTAAATTAAATTTATGAAAGGCATAGTATGATATAGACATGGTTATCAATGTAATATATGAAATTAAATTTTTTATTATTACATGTATTTATTTTGGAATATGGCTTCTAAAATTTTAACTTAATTATCAATAACTATTAGGTGGATGGTAATATTCATAAATCAAAGATTGAGATTTATGTTCAAATAGTTATGTCCACTTTATGTCCTTTTAATTCCTTTAATTAAATTGATTAATTAAAACAATGTCATATGAACATGAGTTATGGTTTTTTGGGGCATGTGGGATCAGTAATCGATAATATTGGTCCTTCTATTTTTATGGGCATGTGGTATTAGTAAGTCATGGTATTTTAACAAAGTCTATTTATAAATTAAGAATCTACATAGTAAAGGTGGATTGAATCTCCATGGCTAAGAATTTTGTTACATGTTTTTTAGTGGATATATATATATAGATGTATGTATGTTTTACTCTATTAATGTTTTCTTCGATTAATATTAATAATTTTAAAATAAGTTGTAATTTAATTAATTTTTATTTTTTCGACAATGTGAAATTTATCTTGAGTAAGTGTTTTGATGCTTATGGATATTTATGAGCCATTTAATTCATATGGATGAACTAATTTAGTCAATAATTGTAACTTTCATTAAAGATGAAAATTAGATTCTCAATATGCTCTAATATGCACTCAAATATTGCGAACAAATTGGCCATGTCATGTCAAAAAGGCTAAGAATGTTAAGCCTTTTTACATACATCAGTAAGAACGTGTACCAAATTATCCTATTTAGATATATAACAAAATATAAATATCTTTGAATCACTAGCATAGACTATTCAGTGCATGCTCATAGATAGGAGTTTTTCAGCCAAAAAGAAAAAAGGATTATGGATCCATTCACATGCCGTCTATGAAGGGCAGACGATAATATTCATATGCCTCTTCATTTATTTTCTCTCATATTTTCCTAATTCCCATATTTTGAGTAACACCATTTTGAGATAAGGAATTAGCATTTTTTTTTTCTTTCTCTATAAGTGTGATAGCAAATGATATGATCAAAATATTGTTTCAAAAGATTAATTTACTTAATAATTGGATATAATGTGTGCATGTGGGAAGTATCATTAAATCAATTTATGACAATTTTAGAATCTCCAAAAATTTAAAGCTTACTAATTCCCTTTTCAATAACAAACAACAGAAGCAATTTTAAGCTTATGAACTGAGAAAAAATATTTGTACCATATACCCTCACGCTCTTAATTTTGAAGAAATAATATTGCTTTATAGAAAAATACCTCTCCCCACCATACACCTCTAGCAAAGAAAACACTATCAAAATTACCTTTTTAAATAAATAATTCAAACATTTGTTGATTAATATAAAATTTAATAATTAAAAAAAAATTATAAATAAAATATTTAAATAATCATATTGAATAAAATATTTTCTTACATATAAGATATTTCTTACATGTTAAGACGTCGTTGTCATTGATTTCGAATCACAGTTATATTCAAGTAGCTCCGAAAATATGTTATTTTGCCTAAGGCTTTAGTTTTTTAGTTTTACAAATTCATATTGCCATCTTCCTTGCCTAAATAGTAAATGAATCACTAAATTTGAGATTTTTTCTTACTAGACGTTAATTTAATGGGGTAACTAAAATTTATTGTATTATTGATTAATTAATGTGCGGGGCTGTATGTATTTATGTTAAATTTAACTAAGTATATTATTCAGTGGAGTTTATACAGCTCTGTATATTAATAGGTTAATAGCACTCTAAATAGTGTTTAAATTGGATTTAAGTATATTATCTATTGGGAGCTTATACAATACTGTGTATTAATGGGTCAATAACACTATAAATATTGATTGTCATTTACTATGTTATTGATTGATTAAAGCGTGGGGTTGTATGTGGCCATGTTGGATTTAAGTAAGTACATTATCTATTAGCGGGCCTATACAGCCCAATGTATTAATGGATCAATAGCACTATAAATACAACCCGTATATTAATGGGTCAATAGCACCGTCAATATTGGTTGTCATTTAATGTTAAGAAAAACAATTTGAATTTTGTAAAAGTTTAGTCTAAAAACCCACAAATTAGCCCGAAAAATAATGAAAATTTCCTCCAGCATAAATTTTAGAAAATTTGAGTTATAGCTTTCAAACTTCAAGATTTTGGGTGTCCTTCTTCGGTTTCACGGTGTTATTCTTTGCTTGCGGCTTTGGCAAGTTGTCTTGGGCCGCCCAACCTTGGCTTTGTCCTTTGTTCTACGGTCTGGGGGTACCTTTCCCTTACATCGGATTTGCAGATCCAAAGTCTCGCTTATTATGTTTAAACTTTTTCTCGATCTTGATGACATATCGGTATGCTATGCCGAGCGAGGAGATGTTCAGGAACTCCATCTCAACCTGGATGTACCTGTGTAGGTAATCGTGGTACTTGAGAACCAAAAGGTTCTCAAAATCCTTGATACCCAACTTCATGTGAAGGGTATGAAAAGCATTGGTAAACTCTGGTACATCTTGGTCCCTTCCCTGTCGCAATGTTGTCCACTTTATGTATTTACTGCTCCTTGATGGTATCCCGGAACGAGTTCCAAGTGGGTGAGGTTAAAAAAAATGAGTTTGTACTTTCATCCTTCTGCTCAAAGTAGGTTTCCCACCAGTCCTTGATGTGGGGGGCTGCTCTAAGAAGTGAAAAAGTGATCTTTTCCTGGCTCGAAAAATCATGAACGGAAAAATATCCTTCTAACAGATTTAACAATTTACATACAGTGTCTGCATCCATCTCACCCTCAAATATGGGAATGTAAAAGTTAACTTGTACCTTAAAGGGTGTGACACTTCCAGAGTAGTTGCAGGAATTATATGTGTCGCCCTTGGGTAGCCGCTGAAGGATCTGGACAAAGTTTTCCATCATCGTGTTCCTTTGTCGCTTGAGGACTTCTTCGAGCAAGATTTTGATAGGATCGCCTGCCCCCTCATTTTTCTTTTCATCCACCATGGGAGGCCGTTGGTATTTGCAAGGATGGTTTTGCAAAGGTTCGACCAGTTCAAGCCCTAACTCCTTATATCCCGACCTCGTTGGGGACATGCAAAGAAAAACAGAGAAAGAGCATACCACTCTAATACCACTAATCCAGATTTAAACAAGAACACAACAAATTACAAATATAACCATATATACAAAGATGCAGTAGAAGTAACACTTCATTTCATTAATATCAAATATTGAAATATGCTTACAAATAGAATGGAAATATGGTTAGCTCGGGTGATGGTAGCTTATCTCTGAGAAGAGATGTGGCAGCTACATGCCTCAAAACTATGTTACAATGAGGCTCAAAGCCTATTTATTATTGAGAAACAATGGAAAACCTTATTATTGAGAAACAATGGAAAACCCTAAACATTAAAAAAAAAAAACCTAACCCTAGGAGTTGAAGCGCCAAAACCGTGGGCCCCATTTGGGTAAAAATGGTACATCAACTTTCCCAGGTCGTAACTTTGGCATACAATCTTCGTTTGACTATCATAATACCTTGTTTCGAAGATTTCGAAGAGAAGGCTGAAACAAACAGACAAGCCAATTTGAGTTGTTTCTAGTCTCTCCATTTTTCCTAAAAATGTGGTTTAGGGTCTCAAAACGGCTCCGGAAGTTCACGACCCGAAAAACTACCAAAAATAGTAAATTTTGCTACAATTAAGGAAATCGAAAAACTGAAAGAGATAATGTTGGGGGTCCAAGTGGAATGGGCAGGTGGCCACCGATATCCACCTAGTTCATAAGGGTCAATGAGCATAACTCCATGATAAACATCAAAACACTTATCCCATGATACATCAAATATTATTTAGATTTAAAAAATCATAAAAATTAACTAAATTGTAACTTTATTTTAAATTATTAATATTATAAATCATACAAGGATTAAAATATGAGTTGAACATATGTATTTTTCAAAAAACATAACAATATTCTTAACCATCAAGATTCACATCCACTTACCATGAAAATTCATAACATTAAATAGCACTTTTAACAATATCGATGTCTTATCAATAACACATGCCCAATATGGCATGTGTTGATCTAACATTTTATTTAATTAATTGATTTGAGATAAATTAATTAAAAATTCATAGAGATAAATCTTTAACCTTAATATGTGAATACTATGAATATTTTGGTATATTCTATGGAGGTTAAATCTCTACCATTCATCTAATAATTAATGTAATTAAATTAAAATTATGAAAGGCATAGTATGAAATAGACATGGTTATTGATGTAATAAAAGAAAGTAAATTTTTTATTATTACATGTAGTTATTTTGGAATATGGCTTCCAAAATTTTAACTTAATTATCAATAGTTATTAGGTGGATGGTAATATTCATAAATTGAAGAGTGAGATTTATGTTCAAATAGTTATGTCCAGTTTATGTCCTTTTAATTCCTTTAATTAAATTGATTAATTAAAACAATGTCATATGGACATGAGTTATGGTTTTTTTGTGGAATCAATTATTTTTTTTTTTCTCGGTAAAGCTAGCTAATCTATTATATTATATACAGGTAAACATTACATGCAAAAACACAGGCCGTCCAGGGCCAACTGTGGCACCTTGGATAGTTGTGGAATCAATTATTGATAGCATTGGTCCTTCGATTTTTTTGGGCATGTGGTATTAGTAAGTCATGGTACTTTTACAAAGTCTATTTAGTATTGGTCCTTCGATTTTTTTGGGCATGTGGTATTAGTAAGTCATGGTACTTTTACAAAGTCTATTTATAAATTAAGAATCTACATAGTAAATGTGGATTGAATCTCCATGGCTAAGAATCTTGTTACATGTTTTTTAGTATATATATTAATTTTTTTCTTAATTAATATTAATATTTTTAAAACAAAGTTGTAATGTAATTAATTTTTATTTTTTCAACAATGTGAAATTTATCTTGAGGTAAGTGTTTTGATGCCTATGGATATTTATGAACCATTTAATTCATATGGATGAACTAATTCAATCAATAATTGTAACTTTCATTAAAAATGAAAAATATATTCTCAATATGCTCTAATATGCACTCAAAAATTGCCAACAAATTAGCCATGTCATGTCAAAAAGACTAAGAATGTTAAGCGTTTTTACATACATCATTAAGATTGTGTACCAAAGCATCCTCTTTAGATATATAACAAAATATAAATATCTTTGAATCACTAATACATCATTAAGATTGTGTACCAAAGCATCCTCTTTAGATATATAACAAAATATAAATATCTTTGAATCACTAGCATACACTGTTCGGTGCATGCTCATAGATAGGCGTTTTTCAGCCAAAAAGAAAAAAACATTATGGATCCATTCACATGCCCTCTATGAAGGGCGGATGATAATATTCATATGCATGTTCATTTATTTTCTCTCATATTTTCCTAGTTCCCATATTTTGAGCAAGGCCCTTTTGAGATAAAGAATTAGCAATTTTTTTTCCCTATAAATGTGATAGCAAATAATATGATCAAAATATTGTTTTAAAAGATTGGTCTGCTCAATAATTGGATATAATGTATGCATGTGGGAAGTATCATTAAATCAATTTATGACAGTTTTAAAATATCCAAAGATTTAAAGCCTACTAATTACCTTTTCAATAACAAACAACAAAACCAATTTTAAACTTGTAAATCAAGAAAAAATATTTATACCATATACCATCCCACTCTTAATTTTGAAAAAATAATATTGCTTTAAGGAGAAAACTACCTCTCCCCAACATACACCTCTAGTAAAGAAAACACTATCAAAATTATTTTTAATATAAAATAATTCAACATTTTTTGTTGATTAATATAAAATTTAATAATTAAATAAATTAAATAAATTATAAATAAAATATTCAAATAATCATATTGAATAAAATATTTTCTTACGTGTAAAATATTTCTTAGATGTTAAGATGTCGTTGTCATTGATTTCGAATCATAGTTATATTCAAGTAGCCACGAAAATATGTTATTTTGCCTAAGGTTTCTGGTTTTTTAGTTTTACAAAATCATATTCCCATATTCCTTATCTGAATAGTAAATGAATCACTAAATTGGAGATTTTTTCTAGTAGTAAATGAATCACTAAATTGGAGATTTTTTCTTACTAGAAGTTAATTTAATGAGGTAACTAAAATTTATTGTATTATTGATTAATTAATGCGTCGAGTTGTATGTGTTTATGTTAAATTTAAGTAGGTATATTATTCAGTGGGCTCTATACAGCTCCGTGTATTAACAAGTTAATAGCATTCTAAACAGTGTCTAAATTGGATTTAGTACCTTATCCGGTGGGGAGCAATACAATACCGTGTATTAATGGGGGCAATAGTACCATAAATATTGACTGTCATTTATTATATTATTGATTGATTAAAGTGAGGTTATATGTGGTCATCTTAGATTTAAGTAAGTATATTATTTATTGGTGGGCCTATACAGGACAGTGTATTAATGGATCAATAGCATCGTAAATACAGCAGCTGTATTAGCATCGTCAATATTGGTTGGCATTTAATGTTAAGAAAAACAAATTGACTTTTGTAAAAGCTTAGTCTTAAAAATTCACAAATGGAAATCTTCTCAGGCATAAATTTTAGAAAATTTGAGTTATAGCTGTCAAAATTCAAGATTTTAGGTACTCCAGAAATTTTTAATGGAACTGAATCAAATTTTACTATAAATTTTAGAAACTCTGAGTTATAGCTGTCAAAATTCAAGATTTTAAGTATTCCAAAAAAATTTAATGGAGCTGAATCAAATTTTACTATAAAAAATGATTCAAATTCTGATTTTTTGAAAAACAAATTAACAGATTAAAAAAATAAATAAATAAAATCATTTGCCACTCAGACAAATTTATGACCCCCCTAGATAACTCAGGAAATTCCTATTTCCACCACAAAATTTTAATTAATGCCCCTGACATGTGGGGGAGATAAAGAAATATAGCACTCGCGGGTTTTTTTTGTCTTCCAGTTATGACCGGGCGTGTTATATTTCTTTATCTCCCCACATATCAGGGGGCATTAATTAAAATTTTGTGGTGGAAATAGGAATCGCTGATAACTCATCACAGCCCACTCCTCAGATAAATTTATGGAGGCCGTAGATAACTCCCTTTTGCAAATACGCATCACAGCCCACTTGTGACAATCTCTTTGGAGAGAAGTTGAAGTTGAAGTTGAAGTTGAAGGCCACAGCGGAAGAACACTAATTTTGACAATGATGTTCAAAAGGCAATCGATGACAGAGACTCCAAACATCCTGACATTTTTATTCATTTATTTGGACGATGGGACATGCCTGGCGCTACTGACGTTGAGCGGCGATCCTTTAACGGGAATTGTTAATTTGGGGAATATTTGAACAAAGTAAAACAATTAACCTTACTCATACTTTGGATTTTTAGAATAATAGGTATTTTTAAGTTGTATTTTTAAGAATATTTTAAAATTTGATTGGATTTTTAGAATAATATGTATTTTTAAGTTGGATTTTTAAGAATATTTTAAAATTAGATTAACACGAAGAAACTCAATATTCTTAAAATTTCAAAATATTTTCAGAATCTAAGATCCACATACATTAAAAAAAAAACAATTAAACTAACTCATATCCATAAAATTTTAAAATATTCATAAAATTCGCAAATAATTGCATTTCTTAATTTTCACTCCTCGCTCAGCGTCTTTCGAGTAGAAGGAAACAGTCAGACAAGAGCAGCAGGTCACATGACGACCTCTCACGACATCGAATCAGGTTTCGCTTAAACAACACGCACACTCTGACAACGTATCTGGACAGAAAAGCATCGAAAACTGAGCGAAACGTTTGAGATTTGGCCCTCTGGGCCCTGCAACACCAGATTTAAAAACAAAACCTATTATTGCTCCCTTACTGCCCTCCCCAACTGCAACTACGAAGACGAAATTCCGTTTCACCGATTGCACCCGAATGGTTTCAACGTCAGGAACGCTACAGGGAGTAGCCAATATTTTAACTGTCGCCTACACGCAAGGGACGAAATGAGCATGGCCCTGTATCGTCCTTGGCGAATCTCAATAACAAAAAAACAACAGGGACAGCCATGGCAGAGGTCCTGTCAACCTAGAACGGAAAACCATTGCCGAGATGAGTCTGCAACGTCTGCAGATTTAAAAGGCATTACCGCCGCCACAACTTTCGTCTCACGTACACGTGATTTTTTTCTGGCCGCCCGAGATTCGATTGGATGATAGGCTATCTAGATTGCAAATTTCTAATATTTGAGAATTCTAAGAATAGAAAGTTCAGTGACCACAAGATTTCAATAGAGTAAACTTATGCATGGAATACTGTTTTCCAGTCCTAACAATTTTTTTTGAATGCTTACTCATGCAAGTCAGTTACCACCAGATTTCAATAGAGCAAACTTATCCATGGAATACTGTTTTCAAATCGTAACAATTTTTTTTGAATGCTTACTCATGCCCTTTGGTTTGAAGAATACGCCTAACAACTTTATATTTGACGATCTCTCTTAACCATTTTTATGAAGTTGATGGATGATATTTTGCTTTTTTAACGAATT
Organism: Pinus taeda; assembly: GCA_000404065.3. Classification (NCBI taxonomy): domain Eukaryota; kingdom Viridiplantae; phylum Streptophyta; class Pinopsida; order Pinales; family Pinaceae; genus Pinus; species Pinus taeda. The sequence continues at coordinate 21,662 of APFE031228123.1, forward strand.
TTTTGTGATGGTATATTTGGATGATATCTTTATTTTCAGCCAGCATTAGGAAGAGCACTCGCAGCGTATTCAATAGGTCTTTCACAATTTGCATCAGTACAAATTATATATTAACTTTGGAAAAATTCTCTTTTGGCATGAACAAGGTCTAATATCTAAGTTTCATTGTTGATGAGCATGGTATGCATATGAATCCAGCCAAGATTTTAGTTATTCATGACTAGCAAACACCAACCACATTAATTGAGCTTTGGAGTTTCCTAAGCCTTGCCAATTTCTATCACAAGTCTTTGTTGGAATTCTCCCATATTGCATGGGCTCCTAGCCAAGTGACCAAGTCTAGTGCCAAAGCAAAATTTATGTGAGGCCAATCATAACATAAAGCTTTCGATGATCTGAAATACACTCGTGTTCATCCACACTGCTTTCGTTACCCGACCTACAACAACCATTTGAGATTGAGATAAGTGCTTCAAACTACATTGTGGGTGCAATTCTCACTTCGTATGTTCATCCAATGGCCTACCACTATTAGATGTTGTTCATAAATAATCCACCTATGAAAAAGAAATGTATTCCATTATACAAGCATACATCACCAAGGAAGCATTACATTCTTGGGAAGGAGACAATAATCCACACTCATCACATGCCTCTCTAGTTCATGCATACAAAAGGAAAACTGTAGAATGACTTCCATCATAAATGGTACATATACTTGGAGTTGTTTCCTCTCAACATCAAATATGAAACATGGAGCACCAATCACATTGTTGACCTTCTAAGTCGACCTCCATTTGCAATACTAACAATGGTGATCCACTCCTACAAACTTAAGGCCTTCGGGTGGCCCCAACTCTATGAGAGCAATCTTGACTTTGCTACCACCTACTAGATGTTGAGCATAGGCATGACTATCATTGAATTTCATCTTTACAATGGATTATCATGTTGTTTGGGCCATATTAGTGTTCCTTAAGGTGAGCATGCAAAGTTATTTTCGTAAGCTCAATACAAATAGATTGCAGGACACTTTGTTGTGGAAAAGGTAGTGGCTATGCTACAAAATTATTTCTATTGGCCGAAACTATGACACAATTTCAACAGTTATATCAAGTTGTACACTACATGCACCATTCCCAAACAATCCATTAAGAATCAAGGCATGTAGACCCCTTTACCTACTCCCAACGGACCTAATGAATCCATCTTGAAGAACTACATGTTTGGTCTTCCTTCAACCAACTACGGAAATGACTATTTTTTTTTAAACCGAAACGGATATTTTATTTATGGGTGGCCAAAGCCATATCGAGTTTTACATTTTCTGTTCCTGTCCGAACAATTTCTGCTTTAACAAGAACGCCATGCCCTTTAGGTACTTTAACTTCTGCAGCAAGCCCATCTGCACTGGAAAAGAGCTTCAAGATCAAGGAGCCGCTGCGCTTTAAGGTGGCCGAGCTCGGTTGGAATTCTTCCCATGAAACCATTACAAGAGAGACAGATTGCCACAGAGGAAGGCTACCCATCAACAGCTTCAGCATATCCATGCAGGAAACTCTTCCGTCATTAGCATTATAGGTTTTTCCATTAGAGAGATGAGTGGCAACAACTCTTCTGCTATATGGCCTGCATCGAATGCCATCCCACGAGCAGACATTCTCCAAGTTTCCTGTTCCTATCCGAACAATTTCTGCCTTAACAAGAACGACATGCCCTTTTAAGGAATGGCTGCCATATTCAGTTCTCCTGAATTTATACTTAGCATATTGTTTTCTAGGTTGTATCCAATATTTGCCAAGCTGTCTGCTTCTGAATTCAATTCTCTGAGAATATGAAAAAATTGGACTGAAGGGAATTCCTTCAAGAGTCTATTCACTCTTAACATCTGTTTGTTCAGAACTGGATCCTTAAGCCCTTTGTTTTTTATTAAAGCTTTGATCAACAATTATGAGTCTCCAAACACTATGATTTCCTTTGGATTTCCTTTTCTGGCGAGTTGGCCAGCTTTTAGAAGACTAAGGGCTTCTACCTGATTGTTGGATTTAATTCCGAGTCCCCAATTGAAATCCTCTTTTCTTCCATTCGGGAAATAAATGACCCCCCCAGCTCCTGACCTGCCTGGATTGCCTTTTGAGGCTCCGTCAAAGAAGATAGTGCATTTTCCTTGAGATTTCCACCACTTCTGGAAGTTTTCTAAATTGTCTCGAATCTGCCAGTGCTCCTTGAAGTTTGGGCGAATGATTGAAGAAGGATTTGTTGTAGGAATGAAATCTCCCAGCCATGCTCTTTCTTCATCTCTTAGGGAGTTATTTCTTACATTGGACTGTCTCAAAGTTTCTTGGCCTTTTCAGCAACATTTCCTGGTGATATTTCTATTTGATTAAAGACTATTTCGTTCCGAGAGAGCCACAGCTTCCAGCACACGTATTTTGGAGCTGCTATCCACACCTTGTACCAGAGGGATTTGACAACGATGCTGTGGGGGTATCTATCTTTCCAGGATAGGAACATGTCTATAATCGAACAGTTCACTGGGGGTCTTACATTCAGTCCAGCCAAGAAGCTAATCCAGGTCTTCTGAGCGTACTCACATTCAAGGAAAATATGAACTGAGGTCTCCAAGGCTTTTTTGCAGAACATGCATCGGTGTGGCCCGGCTATGTTCCTTCTACATAGGTTGTCGCCAGTTAGGATTTTGTTGTGAAACAAGGTCCATAAGAAGAAATTGATCTTCGGAACGCTGAAGCTTTCCCAGATCAGCTTCCACACTCCTTCTGGGTGCTCAGAGTCTTTTTTACTTTGCATCTGAAGGTAGCCTTGTTTGGCAGAGTATACTCCTGTTTGTCCCCAACCCCATGAATCTTCCTCGTCCTTGTGCACTGGAGTAAAGTCTGTGATTTCATCAATAAAAAAATTTAACTGATTTTTTAAGTGCGCTGGTGTGTTGGGCAAAGTCCAGCTCTTCCAATTGCCTTCTTCATCCCACTCTGCAATGTCCTCGATTTTCCTGATTCCTCTTGATCTTAACCAGTCTCTTAACTCTGCAATTTCATTTATTTCTGAGAGTGGAGAATGGCCCATGATTCGGTCTCTCCACAGCAAAGTCTTTTTGCCATTACCTGGGATTTTAAACAAATGTGCTCTGAAAAAATCAATCCCTTTACAACAGAGCCTCCAAGCCTGAGTTCCTTTAGGAGAAGAAGCTGGGTTGAAAGAGATGATCGACCGCTTTTTGAGATATTTGAGGTTTAAGATCTGGCTGATTGGATGCGTGGGCTCAGAAATTAGCTGCCACAGAAGTTTACAACCCAGCGCAAGATTTACTTGATGGGGGTCTCTAATTTGCAGTCCACCCTCAGCTATTGGGCGTTTCACCATTTCCCAATTAACTAAGTGGAAACGGTTACTTTTTCCCTTCCCACCCTTCCACAAAATGTTCCGCATTAAACAAGAAATATGGTCTGCAATTTGCCTTGGAGCCAACAACAAAGTGGCTTGGAAAGTAGGCAGAGCAGAAAGAACAGACCGGATGAGAATGAGCTTGCCTCCTGAGGTAAGCCAGACTCCGCCCCACGCTGCTATCTTCTTATTGAACTTGGAAATTACCTCCTCCCACAGGTTGTTACGATTGGATCCCATCATCAACGGAAGACCAAGATACTTTATTTTATCCCACTCTGCGCAGCCTTTGAACCCCAGTTCACTGGCTATCCTTTCTATTGTTTGATGATCGGTATTCCAACCATACACTGCGCTTTTCCTTTCACTGATAAGAGCTCCAGTAACTCTACAATACTTTTGAAGAATAGCCTTGAATGATTTAGCAATTCTCATGGAAGCGCCCCCAAGCAGGAGTGAATCATCGGCAAAGAGCGCATGATTCACTGGGGGAACACCTTGCACGATTCTAATCCCAGGAATGGTGCCACTTTGTTGCTCCTGTGTCAACTTTCTGCTTAGTGAATCCACCATCAGAATATAGAGAAAGGGAGACAGTGGGCAGCCTTGCCTCAGTCCCCTGGTTGCGGAGAAGAACTCTGTTGGTCTCCCATTCACCATTGGAGCGATCCAGATGTTTTCGATACAGACTTTGATTAGATTTATGAATTCTTGTCTGAACCAAAAGGCTGCAAGTACCCTGAGCAAGAAAGAACGATTAACACGGTCAAAAGCATTACTCATATCTAATTTGATAATCATACCTTGTTCTTTCCGTGCGTGGCTGGAATGGAGAGCCTCTTGAATTTGGATAACATTATCTAGGATTTGTCTGCCTTTCACAAATCCTCCTTGGGCTGGAGAGATAAGTTTTTGAAGAAGAGGCTTGATTCTGTTTGCCAGCAGCTTGGCCACGATCTTGTATGATGAATTACAAAGGGAGATCGGCCTGTATCTGTCGAAGGATCTTGGGTTTGTTTCCTTGGGGATTAAAGCGAGGAATGTGGATTTTGTTCCACCGCCCATTTTTGCCTTCCACAAAACTCCTCTTATCATTTTGAAGAGGTCAATTTTGATGATCTCCCAACAAATTCTGTAAAAGTGTATTGTGAAACCGTCAGGACCTGGGGCTTTATCAGGTTCCATGGACCAAACAATACTAGTTATCTCTTCTTCCGTTACTGGGCTCATCAGAAAATCATTATCTTCCTCACTGACTAGATTTGGGATGGCTGTGAGAAACTCTACTTCGTCCTCCTCATCCCCATTTCTTTCTGCACTAAGAAGGTTCTGAAAGTGATTTATTGCTGCCTCTTGAATTTGAGAGAATCCTTTATAAACCTGACCACTAGAGCTGGTTATTTGTGATATGTGATTGCGCGAGAGACGGGCCCTGCACTGCCTATGAAAGTATGAGGTATTTCTGTCCCCCGATTTGAGCCACAGGCTTCGAGACTTTAGACGCCAATATTCCTCTTCATTCCTGAAAGAATAGTATACATTCCTTTGAGCAGATTTTTTGTTGGCTAAATCTGAGGGAGAGGGATCTTTCTCCTCCATTTCTAGTTGTATTCCTTCCAATTGAGTTACTGCCTCCTTCCTCTGCCTATTGGGAGATTGCGTGGATTTCTTTATCCAGTCTTTGAGTGCTTTTTTTGTCTTTTTCAATTTTTTTTCCCACACGAAGCTTGGGGAACCAATAACTTCTGTCATCCATGCTACTTGGACTGTTTCAAAAAACCCAACATTGCCTGCCCAAAGAGGGTTGAAACGAAATGGCAGGGGGCCTAAATCCTCTTCCTCTTTTAGGCATAAGAGGATAGGCTTATGATCCGATGTGAGTTTTGGCAGAATCTTGGTGAAAACTATTTTATTGTCCATCATCAAAGAACCGCCGATAAGAAACCTATCCAGTCTGGTTGAGATATGATTTTCGCCGGTTCTATTGTTCGTCTAGGTGTATTTGCCTTTCATTGGTTTAAAGTCTACCAAGTCCCAACGCAGAATCAAATTGCCCACTGTATTAATGAAAGGATCTCTGGACTGGATCCCTCCTTTCTTTTCTTTGGGATCTAGAGTTATGTTCAGATCGCCGCCTATGACCAAATTTGATGGACTGATTTGCTCTATATAATCTGAAAGAGAGCTCCAGCATTCTCTCTTCTCTTCATAATGAATAGGGACATACAAATTAAACAGAGCGAGGGTGAGATTACTTACGGTATGACGCAACTCTGTGAAGATCCAATGCTGAGTCACTAAAAATCGTTCTAGGGAGAAGTCTTTTGTCCAAAAAGTGCCTATTCCTCCAGCTGTGCCCCTTGCACTAGCAGCCTTTCTTGAATCAAATTTCCATTTCTTGGCGCGGTGTTTAGAAGGGTTTCCCCTTCTACTTTGGTCTCTTGGAGCATAAGGATGTCCACGGTCTCCATCTTCAGTAAGTCTTTGATAGCCTCTGCCTTGTTGGGATTACCCAGACCCCTACAGTTCCAAGAGATCAACTGCATCATTTACCAATTGAAGGGGTAGGCCCTCCTCCTTTGGAGGTCCTTGGCCTGACAGTCCTTCCTAGAGTCATTTCGATAGTAGCTTGACTGTCGAGAGATTTTTGTTTTTCCGACTCCTCTTCCCTGGTTTCCTTATTTGTTCTTCGTCCAACCCTTTTTGAAGACTTTTCTTGTGTTTCATCATCTGATGATCCCATATTCTCTATTGTTTTTTTCTTTTTTTTGATTATCTCTGCGTATGATGGAGAAGAAATATTGCTTGGAATGGAGATTGTGATATTACTTGGATCTAGGGTTTCCATATTCTCCTGCTGTGGTGGTTCTTCTTCCCCTGCTTCCGGCGGATCTGAGGGAGGCGTGAGGATTTCAAAGGGGTTTTTATCACCCTCATTTCCTTTTGTTTCACCGGCATTTTGGTTGCTTGTACTTCCGTTATCTACTTTGTTTTCTATCCCTTTGGCCTTGTTTTTGTTGCTTTGTCTGTTAGATGTTGTCTTCTTTGCCTGTTTCCATTGATCTTCTTTTTCTTTCTCTGATGTCTCCTCACTTCTTTTTTTGCAATATCTAGCAAAATGCCCATACTCGTGACAGAAACGACACTTGAAGGGCAACTGTTCATAATCAAGCTCTTGTATGTGAGTCCAGTTTGCCACCGATAGCTGAATCGCTGCGGGTAAACCTATTTCCAAATCAACCTCCACGCAGATCCGGGCACAGGAATACTGGTCCTTCCTTGGGGCTTGGTCTATGAATTTTCCAAGAGCGTTTCCAATGGATTGCAGGGAGCCTTGGTTCCAACAATGAAGGGGAAGATGCGGGAGGCGCACCCAGATAGGAACTGCCTTGGGCACATCTTGCGCTGGGTCGAAATCTGTAGACCATTTGTTCAAGTAGAGACCTTGAGGCCCCATGAAATATGGCCCGTTTCTGAAGATCAGGCCTCTGTCCTCTGTACTGTCAAACATGAAAACAAAGAACCCTTTGCCTACAAAAAAGATCTTGATTCCTTCGTTTACCAAAGGCAGCCAGTTCCTTTTGACACATTCTTCGACAGCTCTCAGGGATGGCCACAAACCGGTGAACTGGCCGATCAGTCCTTTTTCTGCAAGATTCAGAGCAGATCTACATATTTCCTCCTCAGGTAAAGCCACCTTGGGAATATTGTCCAGCGTTTTTACGAATTTTTGCTGCGGGCCAGAGACCTGGCGTTTTCCTGAGGCAGATACCAGAGCCTTAAAGGCTTCGACCTCCGGGGGAAGGGGGGGAGGGGCCGCGGGGCCGCCTCCAGACGCCATGAGGGTTGCAGGAGGGCTCAGAAGGCGCGGCTAGGGAGCAGCGCGCGCGGGGGGGAAAGTACTCAAACAAGTAACTACGGAAATGACTATGTCTTCGTGGTTGTTGATCAATTTTCTAAGATGAAAATTCAGAGACCACAACCAATTTTTTTTGCAAACATGTGTGGGTACATTTTGGGATACCACAAACCATCATAACAAATTAGTTACATGGCCGCCAAATCTAGCATCAAGAAAAAATATACCATATGAAGCAAATATTAAAACACAAAGGGCTATACAAAAAACACCATTTCAATTAATTCAAAGATAATATTGAATTCAAGCACTAGTGAAATTGGTGATGGCCTTTGTTCCCTCTTAGATGGTGTGCTTTGCGAGCTCTCCCATTCTATTTTTTGTAATTCGGTAAGCTTGCATCAATAGTTGCACGAGCCAATTCGATTCAAACATGGAATTTATATCATCAAGCTTTTTGTTGAGACAAAAACAAATTTATATAGTCTAGAATTGAATCGTTGAAATAATGCATTGGAAATCCGATCAATTTCGCCATTCCATCTACTCATCCTTTAAAATCCCCATCCCAAGACTTGGAAAACTAATAATTTGCAGTGAACTATAACAAGGAAAAAGAAACAAATATTCAAGAAGCCAAAGAAAAAAAATATGCGCAAGAATATCGACAAGATCACAAAAGGAGATCCAATGATCTTGCACATGGTTGATAGGTAGAACACTCATCCATGGAAAACTCTCACATACATCACCATCCGTGAACAATGGATGCTTTCATTTATTTGAATTTTCTCACTACGCAATCAAGCATAATATCGTTTTGATATGCAATCAACAAATTTGAACCACGAATCTAACCATGCGACCAAAAAGTAACTTAACTAGTAAACAACCTTCATACTTCACCTTCCACAGATCACTACCATAGAACAACCTCACCTTGATACCATGTTAAGAATTAAACATGAGAGACACAAGACAAGCAAGTGATGAAGGCCTTAAGCCTTTATATTACACTATATTGATCCCAAGATATGAATTTATAATACATCAATTAACCCTCTAGATGTCACTGACAACTCATCAATGGTCTATGATAACACGTCATCATGATAATGATTACAACTTATGGTCTTAAATTTTGTGATTGCATAGAGATTCATAGTCTAACAAATATGAAATATATTTTTTAATTAATCAATTTAATCAAAAGGACAAAAAATTTGTAGCTACTTTGGAGATAAATTTCAACTTTTTATTTTTGTTAACCACTATAAATATTCTAGAATGTTTCATGGATGTTAAATTGTTACCATGTCGGAGTGTGTAACATCCAATTGTCTCAATGTGTGTGATTATTTTATTATTGTGATTATTGGTCATTATGTGTAGAGTTATAGACTCTATGTGAAGGATTATGTTCCTGGTATTTAGGAGTTTGTTGAGGTCTAGTTGGTTGAGAGATTCTCTCCAACCAGTTAGCCTCCTAGATTGTTGTGTGGTTGAGATATTCACTCAACTAAGATATTATAGGTCCAAGTAAATTAGCTATATCAATACATATCTTCTTGTATTTATATTGTATTATTATTTTGATATGAAGATAATTTCAGTGCCTTATGCAAATTTAATTTGGTATCATAGCTAGAATGGGCCTAGGCCTGGCCCCCTCATGGGAGGGTTGAGGTAAATGGAGAGTATATATGTTTTTTAGTGTTTATAATTGTTGTGCTTGTATTAGGGTGTTTTTCCATCAATTTCATAGTGAAATGAAATGTTTGTGGTGAGTGCGTGAAGATCTGACTATGAGTTACACCCTTAAAAAATGTTAAGTGTGAGTTTGAGTTGTGCAAAGAGTTAAGACCATGTGGAGTCGTTGTTGCACATGGGCCTCTTTTGATGAAGAAGAAGTTATGGATCATTTTTGTTCTCTCTTTGTCTACCATGAAGAAAATTATTTTGTTTGATATATTCGAGGCCTTTATACAGACTTGTAGTATGAAGCACATTCTTGGTTTTATGGAGAAGGAAGTATCATCATCCTTCAAAACCTTAATTCTCTAAATCATGATGTTGAGAAGCTCTTTTTTCCTTAGAGCGTGATCTTCCATTGGTGGAATTTGTAGTTTCAAAAGACACCAATGACAGCACTAACTCACATGGACCGTTGTTGGTGAACTTGGAGATGAGATATTAAAGGAGGTCATGGAGATGCCGACTAATCATGGTAAAGGTTTATTAATTGAAAATGTAAATACCATGACCTCAAACATCATAGATTCCTCTTTGTAAATTTGTTCTAAAAGTAAAAGTGAATTTAAAGAAAAGTATGGTGAATTTAAGTCAATGTCATGTCATCACAAAATGACCGTAGAAGTGCTTCACGATGCTTGACTCCACCAGTGGTGATCAAATTACGAAAATATTTGGCCATTGTAAAATGAGAGGTAATTTTTCTGAATTTACTTGGAATTTGGGAAGATAAACATGGTTAGCCTCATCAACTCAATGTAGAAATGGAATTTTTTATAATTTCTTATAATTGCATGTTTAGAAACTCCAAAGAAGAACAAATTAATGGTGGTAATAATAAGTGCTTTGGAATTAGAAGCATTTACATTTAGCGTAGCTAATTGCATGGATTGATTTTGTTAGAATTAGCTACTCTAACAAATCACAGGTGAATCCAAGACAACAATTACACTAGAAAAAGAAAAAGGATACCGAAGACACTCCATGGTGGCTAATAAGGTTGAAGTGCAGCAGATAGTGGTTGGTGCAATAACATCAACGAAAATTAGGTAATGATGGATAATAAAGCCAAAAGCCAAAATTTGTGTGAGTTTGTGGGATAGACTCATGAACATGTTTTGTAGTATGTGTTACACATTTGCTTATAAGCAGGTTTCTAGAATTATGTTTGAAATACCTATTATTTGCATGGAAGGTGTTTGTAATTGTACTAAATTTATATTATGTGTATCCCCATAATGTTTGTGGTCATCTAACAACCACGCTTTAGTGTAGGTTTGTGGTAATCCATAAACCACTTGTGAGAGGGAAGTGGACAAGGATACCCATAGAATTGTTTTCTCCTTGGAAGTTTTATGTAGGAGCATGACAAGCATGGTTGAGGGTCATCTGACAAAACCCAAAGCATGGCTGAGGGTCATCTGAGAAAACTCAAAGCATGGTTACAGGTAATATGAGAAAACCCGAGATGATGATAGTGATGCAAGGGGGACATATAGTTACATGTATAAAGATAAGGATAATTGGCTTAACCATGTAAATGAATGGACATCCTAATAGACCACTAGTTGCAGTGGCTGGTGACCAATGCATTGTGGTGGATGGTTGTTCTTTCATATGGACATCAACATTTTTATTATTGATCGTATTTGTAAACACCAGGTTGTATTAGATATAGACTTTTCTTTGATTGAGATTGAGACAAATAGTTGTTAAGGGGGAGTGTTGGAGTGTGTAGCTCCCAAGTTTCTCAATGTATATGGCTATTTTATTATTGTGATTATTGGACATCATGTGTTGAATTCTAGACTCTACATGAAAGAGTGTGTTTCTAGTGTTTAGGAGTTTGTTGTGGCCTAGTTGATTGGGATATTCTCTCCAACTAGTTAGCCTCCTAGATTGATGTGTGGTTGAGATATTCACTCAACTAAAAGATTGTATGTCTAAAATAAATTAACTATCTCAAAACATAACTTCTTATATTTATATTGTATCATTATATTTATATAAAAATTTGAGTAATTTATTATCCATTTAATAATTAATGAAATTAAAATTCTGAAAACTCTATTCCAATATAAATATGTTATTCCAAATATGAATATTTAACCTTTTAATTAATCTTTATAATTTGTATCCATAAGAACTATATTTCTTATTTTCATTAGGATTTAAAAACTAAAAAATATTAAAAATAAAAAAATAAATTAAAATAATAGTATATATTATATATATAATATATATATATAAATATATAATATATTCCGGTTTAACTATTAAAGTTAAAACTGATTGCATTATTTGTTACTTCGTTATATTCGATCTCCACCATCGTTACATTATAACCTTTTTAACAAGGCAGTCATTCAATGAATTGACATGGTATATAATGTGAGAGTCTTCCACTCGGTACATTTACACCCAAAACATTGAATGATCTCAATAAAGCCCTTAATTAATCATTTCGAAGTTTTTTGTTCTTTCTTATCCATTTAATAAATACTATAATAAATAAATATGATTTTTTATCATTAAGTTTTAAAAGAAAAGTTGATAATGAAAACCGAGTTAAATAAATATCATTATATATAATTAAAATATATATGAATCAAATCTTTTAGAAAAGTTGAATGGAATCCGACTTTTAATGATTATGGAGGCATTCTATAATTTTATATTACTCTATTTGTGTGTATGTCTTTTTGTTAATAGTGACTTGACATGTTTGATAATAATATATATGACAATTTAATGATTATGCAGGCAATCTATAATTTTATATTACTCTATTCTGTGAGTATGTCTTTTTGTTAATTGTGACTTGACATGTTTGATAATAATATATATTGTCATTTCTAATGATGTTTCATAACATAACATATTAAGTTTTATTTTTATGATAATTTATCTAGCAATATTTATTTTTGAAGGTTGTAAAATATTTTTGTTTTTTCATTATTTTGATTTTTAATAAAATGATATTATAGTGTATGGTTTTTGCATCTACGAATTATATGAATAATTTAATTAATATCATTTGTGTATTGGTTATATATGAATTAACTTATGATGATATCAAGATTTTTTGTTTTAGTGGAGGTTTAATACTATTTATGTTGTTGGTTAGTTAAGAAACTTTCAGGTTATTGAAATATTTTGATGTAATTATTTTAGGCTATATATTATTTAATTTGTTGGTTAGTAAAAAAAAATTAGTGTGTTGGTTAGTAATTTTTTTTAGGTTTTGAAACATTTTGATGTAATATGATCATTTATTAACTATTATGAAAAATTGATTTAGTTATGATTAATAAAGTTAATTATGGTTAATGACCACTTTTTTTTTCATATTGCTAATACAAGCTCGGATTTATTTTTAATTGATCATTCTTTATTACACCAAAGAATGTATTGATCACATCTTCCCCTTCCATGTAAGATAGATTAGTGCATAATATTTTGTACACGGATGGGATGTATTTTCCCCAACTAGAAAACATTTTTTTCCACATTATTAAGAACTTTACACACTTTAACGCCTCCCCATAGAGCCAAATATTGGAAGGTTATGTAGCTTGGTGAGGGTGGAAACTTAGAGTTTCTTAATAGAAAACATTTAAACCATTGTGATTTCCTCAAATACTAATAAAATGTGACATATTTATATTAATGGCTTCATATCAAGGAAGAGGCCTCCATTTATGAAATCATTGCCTACTAGCCTAGTATTCTCCATTATATTCATATATCATATGATATCCAATAACGGTTCATGAAGCGCAACTATAATGATTTCCCTTAATCTTGTGGCTACTACTTTAGCACTAGATACCTTCCCCATTATCATACATTATAATTGGGATATAAAAGGAATTAAATGTTGCACATTTGGGCAATTTCAGATACTAATGCAACTTTGCAATTGCTCTAAATTCCAATATAAGTGAGAAAATGACTCAAAATTAGTAAACTTAAAAGATCTTGCTACATTTAGGACGAGGACTTACAATGCAATTTAACTAAGTGTTTAACAAATTAGTCACTAAATAGTAAACTTAAAAGATCTTGCTACATTTAGGACGAGGACTTACAATGCAATTTAACTAAGTGTTTAACTAATTAGTCACTAAGTCAATCATAACTTTGACTTCCCAATATTAAATTAAATTCAATAGTTAAATAGTTTCATTTAATTAACTTATATGAATTAGTACTAATGCTTTTCTTTTAATCGTTAAATATTTTAAAAAAACAAGACACTACAACTTTTAAACTATTCATAACTTATATGAATTAGTACTAATGCTTTTCTTTTAATCGTTAAATATTTAAAAAAAACAAGACACTACAACTTTTAAACTATTCATAACTTATATATGCTTCCTATTAATACATTTCCTTTAATCATCAATTTTTTTTAACTAAAAAGAAAAACATAAACAATGTGAATTGTAGTCCCTTATGGCTTGTGCCCAATTGTCCATACTTAACACTATTTGTAGATCACTAATTTGTAAATTATTTGTAAATCATTGTGAATGAGAATTGTTAAAGTTAAAAATGCCATTGAAGCATAGAAAATATCAACTCACTGCACATTACATTTGGTTTTTTAAGCTGAAATTTGGTAATGTAATGCTCACTGAAGTCATGAATTTTTGTTATATATATTTTTAATAAATAAACATATTTAATATCATGAAAATCCACCAATATAAAGCTCAGTGAAGTCATGGCTTTATGATACATATATTTTTAATACATTAACACTTATATTAATTTAAAAAAAAACTAATATAATTTTAAGTAAATTTGAACAATCTAAAAAGAGCCAAAAGCTTAAAGGAGTGAAACTACAATACCTTTTTGAAATTACTCCTTTATAACTTAACATTAACATGGGAGATATATTGGAATGTTAGATGAAATTTTAAGTAAATAAATAACAATAACAATAAGGATTTAGTTAAATAATAATAATAAATATATTCAAGTTTATTGATGTAGAATATACAATGACGCGGTGTACTATTGAGCAATTATGTAATGTGAAGGTCAACTGTTCATTTTTTTTGGAAAAAATCCAACCATGTTAAGGGTTGGTGTGACTAGGATGGTTGTGATCCCTAAGTGATTTTGATGGTTTATATGCCCTTGGGTCACGGTTTCTCCAGCCAAAGGTTAAGTGTGCAATCATCTTTAGGACTCACACAACTTAGTAAACAAAAAAAAACTATCAATTTAATTGTTCACATTGTAATTCTTTTTTATTAGCAATATTACAAATAACTTTTTGGACATATAGTTCAGAATATTAATGATTCATATTCATAACCATGATATTTTATAACATATAATTCAACCGAGATGAACTACATAGCTAGATATGGGAGAGTTGTTTAGAGGAAGTGTTAGATCAATTAATAATGATATTAAAACATAATTTTAGCTCAATTAAACCATCCTAGATCCATCTAACTCTCAATCTATCATGGGAGGAGAAGGATCAAATCCCTCAA
>APFE031228123.1:36213-78981 GCA_000404065.3 Pinus taeda
TATTAAGTTTTTTTATAATAATTTATCTAGTAGTGTTTATTTTTTAAGGTTGTAAAATATTATTTTTTTTCATTATTTTGATTTTTAATAAAAATAATGTTACACTGTATTGTTTTTGCAGATATGAATTATAAGAATAATTTATCGAATGTTATTCGTGGATTGTTATATATGAATTAATTTGGGATGATATTAAGATTTTCTTGTTTATATTATTTAAGGGTTGGTTAGTTAGGAATTTTTTTAGGTTTTTGAAACATTTCGATGTAATTATTTTAGGCGGTATATACTATTTAATGTGTTGGTTAGTGAAGAATATTTTTGGGGTTTTGAAACATCTCGATGTAATGTGATAATTTATTAACTACTATGAAGAATTGATCTGGTTATAGTTAATAAGGCTAATTATGATTTAATGATTATTTTTTTTGTGTCGTATTGCTAATACAAACTAGGATCTTTTTTAATTGATCATTTTTTATTGCACCAAAAATGCACTCATCACATCTTCCTCTTCCATGAAAGATAGATTATTGTATAATATCTTGTACATGGATGGGATGCATTTTTTCCAACTAGAAAGCATTTTTTTGTTTCGACATAATTAAGAACTTTACATTATTCAACGCTTCCTCATATAGCCAAATATTGGAAGGTTATTTAGCTTGGTGAGGGTGGAAACTTAAGTTGCTTAGTAGAAATCATTTAAACCATTGTGATTCCCTCAAATACTAATAGAATGTGACTTATTTATATAGATGGCTTCATATCAAGGAAGCCTCCATTTATGAAATCATGGGCTACTAACCTAGTATTCTCCACCTTTACATTCATATATCATATGATATCCAATAAAGGCTGATGAAGCACAGCTAAGATGAATTCCCTTAATCTTATGGCTACTACTTTAGCACTAGATACCTTCCCCATTATCATAAATTATAATTGGGATAGAAAAATAATTAAATATTGCACATTAGAGAAATTTCAAATACTATTGCAACTTTGCAATTGCTCTAAATTCCAATATAAGTGAGAAAGTGACTCAAGATTAGTAAACTTAAAAGCTCTAGATATATTTAGGACTAGGATTGATAATGAAATTTAACTAAGTGTTTAACAAACTAGTGACCAAATCATTCATAACTCTGACTTTCCAATATAAAATTGAATTCAATACTTAAATGAATTCATATAATTAACTTATAAAAATTAATACTAATACTGTACCTTTAATTATTAAATATTAAATATTTTAACAAAAGAAAGACACTATAACTCTTTTGAGCTACTCATAACTTATATATCATTTCTTTTTAATACATTTCCTTTAATCATTAATCTTTACCTTTAATTATTAAATATTAAATATTTTAACAAAAGCAAGACACTATAACTTTTGAGCTACTCATAACTTATATATCATTTCTTATTAATACATTTCCTTTAATCATTAATCTTTTTAACTAAAAAGAAAGAGATTGTGACTTTTTAATCCGTCATGCTCAACTATGATTGTTAATACTTAGCACTATTTGTAGATCCCTAATTTGTAAATCATTGTGAATGAGAGTTAAAGTTAAGAATACCATTGAGCATAGAAAATATCAACTCATTACATATTATATTTGGTTTTTTAAGCTGAAATTTGGTAATGTAATGTTTAGGGAAATCATGATTTTATGTTGTTAAAAATATATTTTTTTAATGCATAAATATATTTAATGTTATGAAAAATCATTTTGGTAAAACCACTTTTGTAAAACCATCCCCGTAACACTTGTATTATATATATTTAGTATTTTTTTTTTAATCCCTATATAATTTCAAGTAAAATCCACGACCACAAAAAAAGAGAGTAAAAAGAGCCAAAAACATAAAGGAGTGAAACTACACTATTATGGGGAGATATATTAGAATGTGAGATGAAATTTTAAATAAATAAATAACAACCATAACAAAGTCTTAATATTATTATTAATAATAATATTACTAATAATAATATATTCAAGCCCATCGGTATAGAATATATAATAATGGGGTATACTAACAAAGGCTCAATTAAATAATAATAATAATAAATATATTCAAGCCCACCCCTGTAGAATATACAATGATGTGGTGTAGAATATATAGTTATGGGGTGTACTATTCAGGTCACGTTTCTCAATCCAAAGGTTACAATCATGGGGTGTAGAATATATAGTTATGGGGTGTACTATTCAGGTCACAGTTTCTCAATCTAAAGGTTAAGCATGCAATCATCTGAGGACACATACAACTTAGCAAAAAAAATTGTCAATTTAATTTGTTATATTTTTTTTATTAGCAATATTACAAACAACGTTTTGGACAAAGAATTCATAATATTAAGGATTCATATTCATAACCATGATATTATAGAACATATAATTCAACCCATATGGGCTATATTGATGGATATGAGAAAGTTGTTTAGATGAAATGTTAAATCAAATAATAATGATATTAAAACATAATTCCACCTCAACTAAACCATTTTAGATCCATCTAACTCTGGATCTATCATACCATCCTAGATCCATCTAACTCTAGATCTATCATGAGTGGAGAAGGATCAAATTCCTCAGGATACAAACCTTTCCTCAAATTATTAATACAAAGTTATAAATCTAAAATATTACTATTAATATTAATATTATGATATAATATTATATTAAATAAATATTTAATATAATATATAATTATTCATAAATAATATAAAAATTATTAATATATGTAATATTTATATTATTATTAATATGATAATGATGTTTTATATGAGAGTGATAACAAAAAAATTCTTTATAATAACTATATCATCAATTAATTCAAATACTACAATTTGATGTGCAATTATTTATGATTTTAAAGACTTGAAATATATGGATATGGATTTTCCCTTTTTTTTTTCTTTACAAATAATTAATTAAAAGCATTAAAGAAAAGTGAGTAAGCTTTAGTTTGTGTTGAATGTATTTAATTTTCTTTTTTCCTCCTGTATATGGTATTTTCATTTTGGGCTGAAAATTTATTATTATATATTATTTTATTGGAAACATGACCAACTACCACATCACCCCATACTAACTTGTAAAATGTACTTCTCTACGCAAAAAATAATACAAATAATAAATCTATTCAATTTATTATATTGTAATTATGTGTGGTTAATACCATCTTAAATCCATCTTAATTCCATATTTACTAAAAATAAAAAATCTCTTATAACCTTTAAATAAAAGACTTGGAAAAAAATTACACCTTTGAAATTTATATTCTTCAACCTGGACTACTCTTTAACACATCCATAAAAATTTTAAGATTGTAACACTCAACACATCTATAAAAATTTTACGATTTTAACCAATGTAAATAAAATCACTTTATGGTAATGAAATTGCTTTATATTTTACAAATGGCTTAAATATCAACAATTTAGTTATGCATTAGATTATCTTATATTTTATGTTTTACATTTTCCTCTTCTCACTATTAGTTTTTTTTACCATTTTTAAGATAAATCAAGAGATATTTTATAATGATGCATTATCATTTTTAATTATTAAATTAATAATAATTAAATTTCAGTGACATGATATTAACAATTAATTATGCATTAGAATTATTCTATATTTATTTTTACCTTTTCCTCTTCTCACTATTAACTTTTTGTCCAATTTTTAAGATAAATCTAAGAGATATTTTGGTAACGATGCATTATCATTTCAATTATTAAATTAATAATAATTAAATTTAACGAAAAATGATTTAGTTTAAAAAAATATTTAATTTTTATGTGATTTAATATAAATTTATATTCAAATGTTTAATAAATTTATTTTAATTATATTTTTAAATAAATTTTTAAAAAATAATTAATTAAAATTAAGCTTTAATGATAAAAAGTATTTAACTATGTTTATGATAATTTATTTTCAAAACTAATTTTGAGATCACCATATTCTGTAAATTAATAATTAATTTCTTTTTAATGAATTCTCATTTTATGATGTAAACATATTATATTAATAGTAACTTTGATAGTATGGGATCAAATCTCTTCTTACTTAAAAAAGGGTTAATATCTCAAAAAACGTGAACCTTTTTTAATTGATAAATCCAAAATTAAGAAGGATCTAGGCTGATTTAATTATTAATTATAATTATAATGATTAATTTGTGTTTTTTATTTTTTTTTATTTTTGATGAAATAAAATATTAAACAGGACATTACAAACATATCTACCAAGCTTCACTAGAGAGTGCTTCTAGACCCATTCATAGATAATATATATATAACTAAATTTTTTATATTTTATATCATTACTTGTAAACAAAATTAATTTACATCTTAAAGATCACTTATATTCTTTAATTATTTTTATTAATATGTATAATTTATTAAAATAAATAGATAAAGTGTTGATATATTTTTATTAAAAAGGGAAGTTGGGATTTGACCCATAATTGTTACATTCCTTCAAAATTTTCCAATATTCCTTGCTGGATTGAGATTGAGAATGGAGAATCAATCCAATCTCTCATGAATTTACCTCATTGTACATAAACTTTAGTCTCATTCCAAGTTAAATGGGAGATCCAAATGCATTTACATTCTATCACTAATATGATCTATTAAGATGAATGGATTACCTTGTGCTAATTTGAAGGTATCATTCATTTGAGGCAGACTTCAAGGTTTTCTATTTAATTATTCTTTTGCTTCTTTGACTTCCTTATTAGAGTGTCTCCCTGGTACTTGTTTTGTAGCTTCCCGTTTCTTGACTATTTTTTTCATCTCCCCAATTCATTTTTTTTGGCCTATCTAGTCAATGCTTTCCTGATGCTTTACCTCTTGTTCCTTTGGTATTGTAGACATACTACCCATTTTATGGCCCTTATTCCCTACGAACTTGTAAGCTTTCTCTAAAACCATACTATTTTAATTGTTTATTCTAGACATTCCTTATAGATTCAAATTGCTAATTGTAATTTACTAAAACAATAGACTTGAATCTACTCTACTCATTAGTGGAAATAATTAAACAATTGTGAAATCATGAAGCATACAATAGAAGTAATTCAATCAACACATTACACAATGATTTCCTAGGGAAATCCACAACTAGAAACCCCGATTATCCGTATATGGCATTAGTCAGAAAATATGAGAAGACTGCAATGCTTTTCTTATGCCCAAGAAACCTCTACACTATCTCTATCTATCTCATTTCTTCATAGACAAGCTCAAACCAATACTTAACCAATTTATTTCTTGCCCATATCCCTATTTCATTACGTTGTTTCCTTGGGAATTAGCCCATATTAACTAGGTAAATTCCTCAATTAGAATTTCACAATCCTCATGGGCCTTCCTCTGACTGCATGCACCATATGTACAATTTAGATGATTATACAATTAATAGTACATTGTTCCTGAACCAATCTCAAATGGGTAACTCCCACATTTAACATGCATGAGTTATTTATGAGTGAATCATCACTTAACTAGTTGAACACATGAAGCAACACCCCATTGTCTAAGCTCCTATTAGTTCCTCCATCCGCTAGAACTATTTTAATGGACTTTAACTCAATTACACTGAATTAATTACTTACAACTCAAAATAAACTCAACAAGGGCTCCTATAATGTAGGAGACACTCTACATGACTCAAGTTTCCCTCAACTCAAATTAACTGAGCCAGCTAAGTAAAATTAACTTAGTTAACTCATACAAGTTGTCTTGTGATGTGGAATTACAATTTTATTTCTAATTTAATTTACAGGTTATCTTGTGATGTGGAATTACAATTTTATTTTTAATTTAATTTAAGGGAAAAACTAATTTAGGATTTTCTTGTTGCATTTTCAACACTCCCTCTCAACAAGAAAGGGATTATCTACTACCATGATCCTTCCTCTATGGAACTCAAAAATTCCTCTTGACAGTGTCGTAGTTAAGATGTCTACATCATGTTTCTTTCTAGGAATGTAGTCCAACAACATGATTCTCCTTTGCACAAAATATCGCAGATGGTGATACCAGATGTCTATATGCTTGGACCACTAATGAAAAACTAGATTCTTAGAGAGTTCGATACAACTTTGATTGTCACAGTAAATCATTACAGGATCCATCTGCTCTTAATAACCCAACAAGGATCTTCCTCATCCAGATAGCCTCACAAGATCCCTAACTAACAACCATGTACTCTGCTTCTGCTGAACTGAGTGCAACTGGTCTCTGCTTCCTGTTGTACAAATTTTTTTTCGTTGACCCAGTACTGAAGATTCCCCTTGATGTGATCTTTGTGTCAGATGGCCTCCCTATTGGGATGGGGTCCCCTAGGTCATTTTTGGGGCAAAATCCCAACTTTTGATGTAAAAAGATGTAAAGTCTCCATGAATTGTGGATGTGGAGCATGTAGTTAGTTAAGAGTCAAAAAGGGTTTTTACCCTCGTTTATATAAACTTGAGTTGGTTTTGGAAGATCTAGCCATGGTTTGTAGATCATGGGATTATATAAATTGGTGTGTCTTATAGAGTCTAAGGCAAATCTATGTCTTTGTCTATGGGTACGATGGAAGGAGTCTAGAGAGTTAGCGCAGGGAAGTAAGTCTTAGAGGGGGAAAAGGCTCTGCAGTTGAGTGCACAAAGGCCTAGAGTAGTGTCCACAGCTGAGTGCACGGACCCCTGCAGTTGAGTGTAGAGGGGAGTTTTGAGTCTGTAAACTTATACTAAAGATCAATAAAGAAGGTTGTTTAAAAAATTCTTGTGTTTTATCTCCGTACTTCTGTTATTTATGATTGCGATATATGCTGTAATGAATAATGTCCTTATGAAATAATGATGTATTGATGCATGAATTTACTAGATCCATCTTATTAACTGAGCACAATTAATGTTAAGTGATTATGCAAAAATCATAACACTTTTTGTTAGGTTTATTGAACACTTGGGTAGATATGAGTACATATTGATCTAAGAGTAATCTAAGGATCGTGTAAGTAGCTAATTCATCTGTTCAGGGTCTACAAAAGCTGTTCTTAGACCTTCGAAAAGGTTTAAAGGCAGTTCGAAGGGAATTGTAGTACTAGGCCCTAAGGGCTTATATATCTACACGAAGGCATATCTAGGGCATAAAAAGACATCACACTGATCTCTCGATGCGGAAAATTGGTTCCAACATCCCTCTCATACTACTTCGGGTGAGACTTCAGTCTGCGCTACGTAGATTGATGCCGAAAGGGCTAGTAGTGTAGGGTTTTGCTTGGTGCAACTAACTCTGAACCTGGGTCAGGACCCATTAAGCCAACAAATGGTTATGTTGGCGAGACTAGGATCTGCATAAAGAGATTTGTGATGTCACATCACTGGAATCTGACAAAAAAGGAAATTGAGAAGTGTTTGGATAGGAAGATCCACGAATTCACGGCGCAAGAGAATAGAAATCTGCACCTAACAAAAGAGTAGTGGTTGAAAAAATATTTGTACACAGAAATACACAAAATTTTATCTTGCACCTTCCTGATTGAACTATACGAGTGGATAGCTAAATTGGAAGATGACCAAGGAAGGTGGAGGCTTGACAGTCAAATAGTGTGGACTCCGGAGCTAGTGCAAAGGTTGGAATCCTCTGAAGATAAGATCGTGCACATTGTTGACCATTGGCTTGATCGGGTTATAGGAGGATTTGTTACAGAGTTCACAGTTGACACCTCAGTCAGTTAAAGTGAAGCAGAGAAGTGCTTCTTCAAGGGACTGTGAGGCAATTATTGGAGATCCTAGAATAGTTGGATTTAGATGCTCTTGTGTGAAAAGCACATTATGCCATTTCCTTGATGTTTGGATCTATGCGAAGTAGACAAATCTTTAGAAACCATAAAATTCAGGGCCTGAATATAGCTCACTGATTGGACCTCCTTCAAGTGACGACGAGGGAACAGTGTAGGCCTCACCGCAGAGCACTGTAGATTTTGATAAGGTAGGGTTTTTTGTGGACACATCATCCATCCATTCCACCTCCACCACACACAACTTTTCCCACACCACCACCACCGCCGTCGCTGTTCAACATGTTAAATACGATGAAGTTGCCAGTTTTCAAGGGTCGCCTAGGAAATGAGGACGCATATCAGTTTTGGTGTGTTGTGAAGGTTGTGTGGACAACACCACAAATTAGAGATCATAATAAAAAGAAGGCTCAGTTGGTTACAGCTCTGCATGATCGATCACTGACATGGTATATTAAGTACTGCACTGATAATCCGTTGGCATCATTAGCAAACACTCGGGCCACCTTGAACAAAGAATTTAGTAAGCCTAAGTCTAACTTGCAATCGGTAATTGGATTCAAGGGAATCACGATGAGGGTTGGTGAAATGCCCTGGGAGTTAGATCAAAGATTTAAGTGTGTGATCCGCGAAGCTAATATTCACCTCACAAATATTCAGTTTCATGAATGGTTTATAGCCTCACTCCTGCCCCACCTAAGGATTGCTTTATCGCAGTAGAAGATAGGGTCTCAGGCAGAAGCTCTAGAAATCGCAATGATATTGCATGAAACACCTATTTAGGATGCGTCTTTGGGCATCCAACAAATTCAATCACAGCTGCAGTACCTCTGCTTAGAATTGCAGAGCTTGAAGAAAGAAAAGAGGCTATATCGGAGGTGCGCAAGGAAGTTTGGTGCCTCAAGTGTAAGAGCGAGGGGCAAGATAAAGATCACTGCCCTGTCTTCGCAAATTATATCGCAGGGGGGGGTCCAATGCCCCTGAGGAAGGAAGCTTTAGCAGGATCAAGTGTGGGACCCTCGCTACGGTGCGCTATTTGTTAGGTGGCTGGAAGACATGTAATAGATAATTGTCATTTGCTGCAAAATTTCGTGCAGAGACCACAACAATTGTTCTATGATTTCTGCAAATCGGTGGGCCATGATGAGTGCCACTACTACAGATACGAATTGATGATAGAGAGGACACCTATGTACAGAATGTAAGCAAAAACTCAGCCTCTAGATCATGGCGCTGGTGCAACACACAGAGGATATCAGGGGCGTGGACGAGGCTGAGGTGGAGGAGGAACTGGTAGAGGTCGTGGATAGGTGATTTTCTATAATTCCAGAATGCCAAGACACTATGCGTGGGAGTGTACGAAATAGACACACCTGTCATGTTAGTACTACACTCAATTTTACCACACAATAGAGGAATGCCCTGTGCTGATAGCCAAGATACAGGAGAAGAAGGCACAGCCTCAGTATCCTACCCAGAACTTATAGATGATGAGGGTTGAGCCCCTCAAAGAGGATCCAAATGTGAATATCGTGTTGAGAAACAAGATCATGACTATTGACAATAAAGGAAAATGACTTGAAGAGGATGGATGGGTCCGCAAGGCCCTTGAAAAGGAGACCAGGTTTGATCTGGAGCATGTTATCACCTAGATTGACCTCAAGCTGAAGGAAGGCAATAACAGGGTAACCACAAACCATGCTTATCCAAGTAGCTAGCCCTACTAGGTCGGGAGAGGGCTCTCTCTATAAGGATCTCAGTCAAGATGACTAGGTTAGGTAAAGGATTTTAGGCTAGGTATAGTAGCACGAAAGTTTTGATTTGATTTTGGAAGGGTTTTACCAGATTAGAGGGAGCTAGGAAGTTTAGGTCTAGGAAACTAGGTAAAAAATGCAGGGTGTTCTATGGGGCAAGGGGGGCATAGGTTTTAGCACTCTAGGGCTTGATGAGCTGAGATGTTTTAGACTGGTGAGAAGCTAAGAAGGGCATGTGAAAACCATGGATCCTTCCTAGACTGCAGAAAACATGAAATGGTGAATGGTTTCCAAAGGCAGAGCACTGATGCAATGGGTTCTACCTATCAAACTTGAAAACATTCAACTAGAAGCAATGAAATGATTGATGGCATACATAAAAAATATAAACATATAATCAAAGAAGAAGAAACTGTACTAAAACTCCATACCATAGGGATCCCATAAAATTATTCGTAATTCTTATTAATTTCCTTCCAAACTTCTTACAAAGGTGTACAATCAAGCTCTAAGCATCCACATTGAGTCCAACCAACAAAATGACTAAGAAAATACATGATATAGGCCTCAAAACAACTAATCCTAGCCTCAGGGGTCGAATCCATGAGAGGAGGAGAAGTTGCACAAAAGAATGAACTGAAAGCTAACGACTAGGGTGGTCAAACTAACTCATCCCTAATATGAAGCAAGCTGATTCATTACATGCCACTTAGGCCATTCATCTGATGTATCTACCCTAGGTAAAATACACTTTAATTACATGATCATTATGAATTACATCAGTGAAAAGTATTTTCTGAGAGAAACAGTGAAAAATTTAGCTGCCTATCAAGTGCGCAGTGCCAATGTCAAATGTACAGCGCCTGAAGGAAGTGTAGAGCACTTGAAGGGAGTGCGCAGCGCTGGGTAAGCGCGCAGTGCCTGAAGCAAGTGCATAGTGCCACTTAAAGACAACTTTTGACTACCTTCCTAGTGCTAAAATTATGCATGGGATAGCTTGTTCGAAATCTTGTTGAGTCTACTTTCAAAACATCTTGAATTTGTCAATTTGGAGTTCATTTTCCTTGTAAAACGCTCAATCACCCAAGATTGGTCAAAATGTGCAGAATGAGGTTGCCAAAATGTAGAGTGATGTTGCATTCAACTTTTGAAGGTCTTCCTCAAATCCAAATTTAGCTCATGGTAGCTCATTGGAAAGCACTCTATGTATAGTTATCATTTGACTCATCATGCAAATCTTTTGGACATTCCAATTAGGAGAAATCTTGATTTTACGAAAGTCACTCTAGAAGTGCAACAACTCTCCTAAGGCAAACAATGTTTTGGACATTTCTCCCAAACCACGATACCTGTATAAAAATTGAATGAGGTTTCTCTTCTTGAGTCTATGATGGACACACACCTCTCTCACATTTGTCAAATTCATCTTTTATTGTTCAGAAACATCATTTGAATAAAACCTATCCCGATGTGTGGAACAGGGGATTTGTAGAAATGAAGGGAAATGAAGGGGATGAGGGGCCTCTAATTTGTTGAGAAAATTTTTTGGAAGTAGGGAGGGATGTTAGGAAGCAGGGGAAAGTGGAATTTCAAAGATTGAGCAAGGGGAAGGGGTCCAAAAGGGCAAAACTAGGCCAAACCTAGAAAAGTGTCAAATTGTAGCAATAGGCTAGGGTTTGTGGGAAAATGATGAATTTAAGGGATATCAGTGATGGAAAGTGTTTAAGAAGGTATTTTAAGGGTAGGGGAAGTTGTATGAGCATCGAGATACAAGTTTTGTTTATGATTTGACCATCCAAGGAAAATTACCTTCAAAACCCTAGGAGAGGGAAATGAGTCTTACCTAAGCACAATTGAAGCACAAACAAGGTGTAAAATGACCCATTGGAACTTGAAAGAATGATGAAAACTCTTTGAATGATGGTACACTTAGTTTAATGGTGACATGGACCAATATTTGGAAAACTTTGGAAGGAGTGAAAACAATCCTAGACCTAATACCTAGTGACCAAATTTTACTTGAAGGCTCACTAAAATGAAAAAATTTGACTTTGACACCCTAAGACCACTTTGTAAGAGCATGTTTGATCACTGGTGGAAGGCTGCAAAGACTGGATCTAACATTGGCTCCATTGGGGATGGTAGGTCCTTGGAGGTGCCAAGAACACCATAGACCAAGCAGCCTTATCCATTGGGCATGGAGTAAAAAAACCCAATCTGAAGTACATAACTAAATACTGATGAGTCAAAGACACAAATTGACTCAAAACTGACTTGAAATTGATTGAGAAAAAAAAAAGACTCAAGAATTACTTAGTTGACACAAATACTTACAAAACTTATTAATGGAAGCAAACCATTGAGATTTGAGGGCTTCAAATACTGATGACAACCACCTACCTACTGAAGAAATATGTACAATCATGTGAGGTGAACCTTCCAATGTAACCAATCCAGCAGATGGCTACTCACTGAAATTTTGCTCTCACTTTCCTCAAGCAGGCAGAACGATGTAGATGTAGGTAACTCACAATAAGAACTGAAACCAAGGCTTATGCTAACAAACCAGGCAACATTCATCTTCTCGAATGCTTGCAAAATAATGTCGAAGGGATCTTCAAAATCCTGAAGCACTAGCTTGTCTTAAGATCCAACAAAAAAAATACAAGTACTCCCTTCATTCTGATCTGAAAGAACAGTTAGCTGCTGATTGATAGGAAGACATAAAGAAGTATAAGCTTCTACTATCTGAGTGTTGGCTATAAATTCTTCGAGCATGAGAAATTTTGACACGATTTCTGACATATTGTCTCTCTTAAGCTCATACTCCTCAATTTCATAGTCTAAGTCATTCTTAAACAGAAAACATTCTTCAAAATTATCAAACTTGACAACCCTATCATCTTCATGAAAGAAAACAATATCTGTTCGCTGATCTATAAATCTAATTTCAAGACTGTCCTCGTTTTCAAAAGTGGAAGAAGCTTCACTAATGCCTTCTTGATGACGTGAACACTGCAAACCTACGTTAGCTTGGGCTGTAACATGATCTTTCAGGAGTTGATCTATCTCATCTTCAGACAAAGGAGATAGTAATTTTTGTTTTCTTTTGCTAAAACAATAATTGTCTTCTTGAAATAACAACTCAAAACATGAAATATGAGAAGAAAAATCTGAATGACAGTCCTCAATTCCCTGGTCTTCTGAAATTTGAATACATTGTTGGTCATCTTCATATGACATGGAAACTAGATTGTCATGTTTCTTATCGCACTCATCAGCCATACGAGGGAAAACTTCAGATAATTCTTGAAACTCAAAAATGACACTTCTATCATTTACCACTGAGTAATCGAAAGAAGATTTTTTCACTTACTTGAACAAAGATCTTGTCTTGTTTTTCATAAAATGACTGGATTACCTCCTCATGAAGGATTTGTTCTAATGAAATGAAAACACTTAGGTCAATAACTTTGTTTTCTTCATTCCAGATGATCTCAACAACAGAGCTCTCCTTCATGGGATTCAAAACAAGGTACTGTTCATCATCACGATCTGAATCTAGATATGAAATAACCAACTTGACTTTATCGCAATCTGAAATTGGAACTTGCTTTTCTTGCATATTGTCTCCTGCTATGAGCAGATATGAAATAAGACCCTGTCTTCCATCATTTTCAATTGTACTAAGATCTTAAACCTGCTGCAAATTTTCCTGAGCATCTTGATAAGTATCCTCTAAGCTCTCTTTATGCTGATGAAATGGATTTTCATAGAGGGCTTCCATGATCTCATCATCCATGAAGTCATCATCTTCATAAATTTTCTCAATATTTTCAATAAAACTATAAACATGTTTACAACAGTTCTGAACTAATATTAAGAATGGACAAGATTCTTTATACCTTTCAAATAACATGGTGTGAAAATCCTTTAAACAATAAATACAAGCAGGCGACAAACTTTCATACCAAGATCAGGCTTCACCTTTTAGAGTGGCCATGAATATCTTCATCAAGCAGTCTTCACGAAAATCAACCTTCAACTTACGAGTATGCATGTGAAATCTAACCAGATGTAAAGCAACATCATTCCTATCATCATCTTTAAATATAGGCAAGTCCCTTTGTCAATCTACCGTAGGAATTTTATTTGGGAAACCTGGAATGTGATCTCGGCTCATGGGAGCATACCTTCAAGCCAACGAATCCATTTTGATAACAATCAGTTCACCAAGAAATTCTTTGGGCTACTGGTTCTTGAAGAGTGGAGTTTCCATAAAAATTCTAAACCTTGGGATTTTTCGACACTAGAGTCACCACATGAATGATTTCAGCCTTTGCATGCATCTGACTGTTGTTCACCATCAACAATCAGATACAAACTTGATAAATTTTGTTGAGGAACATAAGACTACGTTCCCTAGTATGGTCGCCACTATGTTATCACCTAGATTGACCTCAGGCTGAAGGAAGGCAATGCCAGGGTAACCACAAACCATGCTTAGCCAAGTAGCTAGCCCTACTAGGCCGAGAGAGGGCTCTCTCCGTAAGGATCTCAGTCAAGATAACTGGATCGGGTAAGGGATTTTAGGCTAGGTATAGTAGCACGAAATTTTTGATTTGATTTTGGAAGGGTTTTGCCGCATCAGAAGGAGCTGGGCATTTTAGGTCTTGGAAACTAGGTTAGAAATGCAGGGTGACTATGGGGCAAGGTAGCCATAGGTTTTAGCACTCTAGGGCTTGATGAGGTGAGATATTTTAGACTGATGAGAAGCTAAGAAGGGCATGTGAAAACCATGGATCCTTCCTGGACTGCAGAAAACATGAAATGGTGAATGGTTTCCCAAGGCAGAGCATTGATGCAATGGATTCTACTTATCAAACTTGAAAACATTCAACTAGAAGCAATGAAATGATTGATGGCATACATAAAACATATAAACATATAATCATAGAAGAAGAAACTGTACTAAAACTCCATACCACAGGGATCCCATAAAAATAGTTGCAATTCTTATTAATTTCCTTCCAAACTTCTTACAAAGGTGTATAATCAAGCTCTAAGCATCCACACTAAGTCCAACCAACAAAATGACTAAGAAAATACATGATATAGGCCTCAAAAAAACAAATCCTAGCCTCAGGGGTCGAATCCATGAGAGGAGGAGCAGTTGCACAAAAGACTGAATTGAAAGCTAAAGACTAGGGTGGCCAAACTGACTCATCCCTAATATGAAGCAAATTGATTCATTACATGCCACTTAGGCCATTCATATGATGCATTTACTCTAGGTAACAAAAATACACTTTCATTACATCATCATTATGAATTACATTAGTGAAAATCAAAATCCCATAGGTGAAAATTATGTTCTGAGAGCAACAGTGAAAACTTTAGCTGCCTGTCAAGTGCACAGCCAGTGTCAAATGTACAGTGCCTAAAGGAAGTGCGCAGTGTCTGAAGGGAGTGCGCGACACTGGGTAAACGCACAATGCCTGAAGCAAGTGTGTAGCACCACTTCAAGACAACTTTTGAATACCTTCCCGATTTTCAAATTAGGCATGGGATAGCTCATTGGAAGTCTTATCGAGTCTACTTTCCAGAACATTTTGAATTTTTCAATTTGGAGTTCATTTTCCCTTTCAAAAGCTCAATCTTCCAAGACTGGTCAAAATGTGTAGAATGAGGCTGCCAAAATGCCGAGTGATGTTGCATTCAACTTGTGAAGGTCTTCCTCAACTCCAAATTGAGCTCATGATAGCTCATTGGAAATCTCTCTATTTCTAGTTATTATTTGACTCATCAAGAAAGTCTTTTGGACATTCCAACTAGGAGAAATCTTGATTTTCCCAAAGTCGCTCAAGAAGTGTAGCAACTCTCTTGAGGCAAATGATGTTTTGGACATTTCTCACAACCTGTATAAAACCTGAAGGAGGTTTTTCTTCTTGATTCTATGATGGACAAAAACCTCTCTCACTTTTGTCAAATTCATCTTTTCTTATTTAGAAACATCATTTGTATAAAACCTATCCTAATGTGTGGAACGAGGGATTTGTAGAAATGAAGGGAAATGAAGGGGATGAGGGGCTTCTAATTTCTTGAGAATTTTTTTTGGAGTTGGGAGGGATGTTAGGAAGCAAGGGAAAGTGGAATTTCAAAGATTGAGTGAGGGGAAGGGGTCTGAAAGGGAAAAACACAAGCCTAACCTAGAAAAGTGTCAAATTGTAGCAATAGGCTAGGGTTTGTGGGAAAATGATGAATTTAAGGGATATCAGTGATGGAAAGTGTTTAATAAGGTATTTTAAGGGTAGGGGAAGGTGTATGAGCATTAGGATACAAGTTCTGTTGATGATTTTACCATTCAAGGTAAATTACCTTCAAAACCGTAGGAGACGGAAATGAGCCTTACCTATGCACAAATAAAGCACAAACAAGGTGTAAAATCACCCATTGGAACTTGAAATAATGATAAAAACTCTTTGAATGATGGTACACTCACCGTATGGTGACATGGACCAATATTTGGAAAACTTTGCAAGGAGTGAAAACAATCCTAGACCTAATACCTAGTGACCAAAGTTTACTTGAAGACTCACTGAAATGAAAAAATTTGACTTTGATACCCTAAGACCACTTTGTAAGAGCATGTGTGATTGTTGATGGAAGGCTGCAAAGGCTAACTCTAACAAAGTGCACAAAGGAAACGTTTATGGAGGCAAAGAAAAACTTTGCTGACGCATCTACCTTGGGCAGTCAGGGAAAACTTCCAGGAAGTAGCACACCCACAGAGATTGATCCCTCTGTACTCACCACGTTCCTGGAAACCTGTATGAAATTGCTGCATGATAGAAGGGCTACAAAGTGGCTATATGAATTGATAAATAAGTGTGTTTGGAAGGAAAGTACGCCTAATGGACACCACGTAGTCAGGAAGATTGGCAAGCATAAGGCAAGAATAGGGTGCGAGATGAGGCTCACCGCGCAAATAAGAGACTATGAGATGGACCGGGTTATTTTGGATCTGGGGTCCAATGTGAACGTTTTCCCTAAATAGATGTGGGAGAGAATGGGGAGACCTACGCTATAGTGGTCCCCGATTCAATTGAGGATGGAAAACCAATAGAAGATTATCCCAATGGGACAATTACATGGAGTCGCTGTAGATATAAAAGGTGCGAGTGTGCTGGCTGATTTTGAAGTGATATATATCATTGATGACAACAATCCATATCCCATACTCCTTTGGATTAACTAGGCCATTGATATGAATGGAGACATCAACTTAAAGAAGTGGATGATATCATTTGAGAGGAAATCGCTTCGCGTTGTAGTACCATTGGACCCTGCAGAAGGACTACGCTATACCGAACTGGTCCACAATTATGAAGAAAGTGATGACGATTTGGATGAAATCTATAAAATTACAACATGAGACCAAGATTGGGTTAATCCAACGACTGATGGATGAATTGCATTTGACCGCAAAATTTCATGTACCCCAGGTTCAGATGAAGAGTTGGAACATTGGTAGAACAGGCTACGTGAAGTATCTACACTGTGCTCCAACATGATGACAAAATCGTTGTGTTGTGTGTCATCACAGATAAGAAATTTACCTTATTGCAATGGTTTAACTGATCTAGATAAGTTTTTGGATGTCTTTGAAAGAGAAGTCACGGAGGAGCATTGCTTTCAAGCACTAGATTTGGTACTGCGTGCTACGCCCGCACGATGGTGGGGTCCACACAAGGACAACTTTGATGAATGGAATGATTACAGGAGGATGATAAGGTTGTGATTTGGTCATCCTAAAGTGTGGTTAACTGAGAAATATGATGGGAGAAATGATCTGCATGATCATTTGGCAAAATGGACTAAAGTCTACATAACAAAGTCATAGCCAGAGTGGGTGCACTTATTTTGTCACACTCTAGATATAATCCCTATGAATTGGTATCTAGAAATGAAACTCTGCCATGACACCACTGAGTGGGATATCTTAAGAGAGGGATTTGTGATGACTTTCAGTTTTGAAGATGGGTTCAAAAGCATTGATGAAGCCTTGCAGGAGGTTAAGACAACGATCTTCAGACTTCTGTGAGATCCTTTGGAATTAGTTCAACCAAATTAGAGCACCCAGTTGCATCATGCACTGGAATTCTATAATATGACTATTGAAGGGGAGGATGAGAATCCAAGAGATATAAATATCCTAGAAGCGAAAGGCCACTGCGAGGTCAAAGGTCCGTAGATAGAGAACCAGAGATCACCATGTGATTGAATACTAGGCAAGTAAACATTGGTACTGAAGTGGAGCCTAAATTTGCAAAGATTGGGGATTACTGGGATGATGCCACAGTGGATAAGGTTGCTGAATTTCTCTGTGAATATTAGGATTTATTTCCTACAAAATTTTCGGGCCTGAAGGGCATCATAGGAGAATTGGGTGTGATGAAAACAACTTTGAAACTAGACATGAAGCCCATTAATTAAAGGCCATATTACCTTAATCCAAATTATAAGGAAAAGGTCCACTTGGAGTTGGACAATATGCTTGAGGTAGGCATTATCGAACATGTGGAGGAATCTGATTGGGTGAGCCCAATGGTAATCCAAGAAAAGAAACAGAATGGAGAAATACAGATTTTGTCTAGATCTTAGGAAACTTAACAATGCCTGTGTCCATGTTCCTTTTCTGACATCGTTTACAAATGAGGTACTGGATAATGTTGGAGGATAAGATGCCTATTCATTCATTGATGGGCTCTCTAGATACCATCAAATTAAGATCGCACCAGAAGACAGGAGTAAAACAACCTTTGCGATGGAATGGTGGTGTTTCCAGTATACTCTGATGTCGTTTGGACTAAAAAATGCAACAGATATATTCTTTCGCGTATTAATAATGACGTTCAAAGAATTTATTAACAAATTCTTGGAGGTATATTTTGATGACTGGACAATGTTTAGGTTAGTAAAGCACCATGTTGTTAGTCTACGCCTAATGTTGGATAGTTGCAGAAGATATTAGATCGCGTTGAACCTGAATAAGTGCTTGTTTTGTGTCCCCTTTGGGATTCTTCTAGATCATGTGGTACACAAGAAAGGACTAATGGTGGACCCTGCCAAGATTGTGGTAATAGTCAATTTGGAGGCCCATGGAGTGTCAAATAGTTGCGCGCAACGCTGGGCCATACTGGATATTATCGAAAATTCATCAAGGCTTATGCTCAGATTACTGTGCCTATGGAGAAGTTGTTAACGAAGGATGCTACATTTTGTTGGGATGAAAAATGTCAATGTAGTCTAGATGTATTAAAAGAAAACATGATCATTGCATTGATCTTTGTCTTCCCAGATTGGAAGAAGGAATTCCATGTGCACATTGATGCCTCGCGTATTTCATTAGGGGCAGTGCTGACACAAGCAAGTGAAGGAGAGATGGATCACCCTATAGCCTTTGTGAGAAGAAAGTTATCAAAGGCTGAGAAGAATTACTCAAAAACAGAGCACGAAGGACTGGCTATGGTGTACGCACTCCAAAAATTTAGACACTATATCTTGGGTAGACATTTCAAGATGTACAAAGACCACTCCACCTTGAGGTACCTAGTCAATGAGCTTGTGTTGGGGGGAAAGATATGTCGATTGCTGATGTTATTTCAAGAATATTACTTTGAGGTAATCATGAAGCAAGGAAGGTTGAATGCAGGACCTGACCATTTGTTACACATTGAAATAGGGGAGGAGGCTACTAAATTATAGGAAGGGATGCCTGATGTGCAACTATTTATGGTGCTTGTAGCGGATAATCATTTTGCATATATTATCTAGTTCTTGACTACCGGAACGGCTCCAAAAGGATACAATAGCTAGCAGAAGAAGGAGTTAATAGTACACACGACAGACTTCTCAGTAATTGCAGGACAATTATACAAGATGCGTTCAAATGAGATACTCTCATGGTATGTGCCTGATTTTGAATGCAATAACATCCTTGCTGAAGCTCATGGAGGAGACAAGGGAGGACATTATGCAGGAAAGGAAACGGTGTAGAATATTTTGCGCATTGGGTTGTGGTGGCCTACGCAGCATAAATATTAGAAAGCATATTGTAGGGCATGCGACGCATGTCAAAAAACAGACAGACCATCACGAAAGGATGAGCTTCCATTAAATCCTCAGGTGTTATTGCAGCCATTCAAGAAATGGTCAATTGACTTTGTAGGACCAATTCAGCCCCCACGTAAGAAGACAGGGGTGCCCTATATCATCACCACAACAGAATACCTAACCATATGGGTGGGGGCACATCCTGTGATGGATTATACAAGAGCCACAGCAACTAAATTCTTGTTTGAGTAAATTTTAACTAAGTTTGGCTACCCGAAATTATTGATGAGTGATTGTGGTACACACTTCCTCAATGAAATGAATAGCGCGCTAATAGAAGAGTTCCAAGTGTATCATGAGAAGAGTACACCATATCATCCTTAAGTTATGAAATAGTTGAGGCCTTTAATAAGATACTTGAGAATGTGCTGACAAAGGTTTGCAATGCACAACGAAATGATTGGGACGTGCGCATACCTGTAGTGTTATGGGCATACATGACTACTTGCAAAAAGCTAACTGGTCAGACGCCTTTTCGGTTCGTATATAGCATAGACGTTGTGATGCCTATGGAATATATTATGCCTAGTCTCCCTCCTTATAACATATTTTATTGGAATGTCAGATTCAGAGCCTTGGAAGAGCGGCTCGCGGAGCTAATGGAGATCAAAGAAGACAGATTCTTGGCTAGTTTCCATCAGCAAGTGCAAAAGGAACATGAAAAATCTTGGCACGATTGGCACATCAAGTTGCACACATTCAAGGTAAATGATTTTGTATTATTATATGATAGTAAATTCGCTAAGTTTCCATGAAAGTATCAGATGCACTGGTTAGGGCCATATATTATCAAAGAGATCACAAATGGGGGCGTGGTTCAGCTCACAAAGCTGAACGAAGATCCTTTTTTGGGGAAAGTGAATGGAAGATGATTGAAGACGTATGTAGGAGATCTGGCTCAATGCCTATATGAGGGTCAGACAGTCTTAATGCGCCAGGCAGATGCAAGGGAGCGCGGGACTAAAAACTACACTACCCAATTTTGGGGACTAAGCGACAGGGGGGGATGCGCGAAAAAGGGTGATGTCATAGTACCAGGAGTCACGCGAAGGGAGCTACACTATGAAGGGAGATACCACGCAACACAACCAGAAAGTGACTGTTAAGGTCACTATTCATTATTTGACAGCCCAGAGACGGTTGAGAGGAGCAATTGGGCGACATTTAAGGTTGAAATATTTGGAGATATGCCGCCAAATCAGAATTAATGGACTAATTTTAGGGGAACAATTGGATTTGAATTCAAATTCCCCTATAAATTACGTGTGCCAGTCCAACAGAGAACACTTTGCACCCTTAGAGTTTTTGAGCTATGTTGTCTATTGGGTATGAATTGTAAGTTCTTTGAAGATTTGGTCGCAAACCCTGGATCAATCATTTAATCGAGTTAACCTAGAAATTCATTTGTGACAACATGTCAGGATCAAGCCCTACTAAGATTGCAAGCATTGGAGGAACTGTCACCTTCGAAGGAGCTGCTCCAGAGGTTGTGAGCATGGAGGCTCCAACTCCTATGCCTACGACACCGAGGTCGCCTAGGTCGAAGCCTACACCTATGCGAGAGACCCAAAAGATAAAGAAAGACAAGCAGAAGAGGTCGGTGCTAGTGCATGA
Organism: Pinus taeda; assembly: GCA_000404065.3. Lineage (NCBI taxonomy): Eukaryota > Viridiplantae > Streptophyta > Pinopsida > Pinales > Pinaceae > Pinus > Pinus taeda. Next base: position 57,575 of record APFE031228123.1, read on the forward strand.
GTTGCCTAGGGAGCATTTTGATAACCAAACACAGAACAAGGACAAGCAACCTGAGAAGGTTGTAGATTTGGATGCTAAAGAGAGAGTTGAAGATATAAATGTTTAGGGCACAGAGCCCATCTCCAAGTTACCATAATATATCCCTCTACATAAAGGGAAGGCAAACATCACAAAGGACCTAGACAAAGAGAAATTTTTCATTCACATGCCCCTCTTTCCGAAAACGATAACCTTCAAAGGTCCACGCCTAGCGCCAGTTCCCCTTTGAAAGATGGAAGATTGGGACCTAGCTGACCATGAGAGGTTTCCCCACCTCATGACAAAGAATTATATGAGACAAGTGTATTACAAAGATTGAGGTGTCACTGAGTTGGATTTAGTTGAATGGATCCGGGGAGTAGAGTAATTAGGGTTATTGAATCTGTTGTGGGTGCCCCACTACCACTGCTCTAACATTAATACCACATGTATAGAAAAATTCTTAATCTAGTCCACGATGGGTGCTTATGTTTCCCATCACAGATATTCTCATCCACAAGATCACACACCTGCTGCATAAGGGTTTGAATCCAACCAAGGAGCTTGGCAGAAAGATAAGCGAGAGAGACTTGGCAGAAAGGAAAAAAACGAAATTCGAGATTATCAAGAAACAACGCGACTATTCCATCAAGTCCATCAATGATCCCGTGATGAAGATTACTACCCAAATAATAGCTGGAAAAGTAATGAGGAAGTAATACACGGATAAGGTTCCAGCACCTGTGATCTCATTAACTGCATAATGTGCGGAGGGTGTGTAGTTTAACTGGTCACACTATTTATCTGGTGAGTTCTTTGTGAATTTTCGTGAGGCCCAAGTTGAGAGCAGGACCTTCCACTACAAATGGTTGTTGCTCTCCATTGTGTTGGTTTCTTGGGAGCTGCCGAAGGACAACCAATTTCCTTCATTGAAGGAAATATTGTCGGAGGCTGCATAGTTTGCCTCCCTCTGGGCCACGAAGGACCCCGTGTGGCTCACAACAATGAAGATTTTCTAGGTATCGATGGATTTGAGCTTCCACATGGCCATCAACCTATGCCCAAGGTTGTCCCCAACCTTGTATGAATAGTTGTCTGAATATGCTGAGTTCAAGGCTGACTTCCACTACGTTTACATCCAGGCGTGGAAGGACCCGCATCAGAAGTGGTTCGATCTGCCATATCACGTCACTGATGATTCCATAAAAAAAGTTATCAAGAATGGCCAACAGATTGGGATACTCCATTTGACTTAGCCATAGGTACCAGCAAAGGCATGGGGAGCTCAATGGAGAATAAGCGAAAGGATGCAGCGAAGTAGGCGGCACAAAGGTTGGTCATGCAACGAAAAAAAGAAGCCAAAGAGAAGGATCGACTAGAAAAGGAGCGCGTCACAAAGGAACAAGCTGAACAAGAGCAATGCGACTCTGAGAAGAGAAAAAAATATCCTTTGCCTAAAATCAAGGAGGAAGAGGAGTCAAGGCAGGAAATGAAGGGCATAGCACCCCATTCTAGAAAAGGAAGTGCAAAGAACAATAGCAGGAGGGTTCTTGAAAGAATAAAAAGTTAGCTAAAACTTAGGTGGATCCCATCACACTGACAAAGGGTGATCTCGATGAGATCAGGGACAAAATGCATGACACTACCACCAAAAGTTTGCAGCAATTTGAGCAACAATATATGCACTCATTGGGAAATGTTCAAAAGGATCTGTGTGAGCTGTAGATCCAAACTAGTAGAATACAGGTGGGCGTAAGAGAAGTTAGCATCACACAGACAAGCGTGGCACTAGGGACAAGTCAGACTGTAGAAATGGTTAGGAAAGTGGACCCAAGGACAATTGCTCTACTAGAAGGGTCCCTGAGCGTGGAATCAACTGATGACAAGATCATCATTAGCACCTTGAAGAGCATCGGCCTCAATAATGCCGCGCTCCCTAACAAGTTTCTTCATGCACTGCAGACAAGAGCGGCATCGAAATTAAGAGAGTGGAAGCAACGCGCTCTCAGTTTAATAAGTGATTATAAGGTGAACAATGAGAAAATGTTCACTGAGAAGACAAAGGCGCAAAACACCTAGTTGGCGGCCATGATTGCAAAAGACGTGCAGAAAAGTGTCGGAGTTGCACATACCTGAGGACGTACAACCAGAGGCCAAGATCCAAAACTAGCTGCAGGCATCTACGATGCAAAGGCAGAGGTGGCAAGAGTTCAATTTGAACTCAATATGAAAATCATGGAGTTGGATCTCAAGTCAAAGCCGTCGACTCCACCTGAGGTCAGGGAACAATGCAGAGCCTCCATCAAGGAAGGGATGGCTACTGTGGATGTCATAGTGGTAGACTGCATAGCTTTGTTTGAATAGGAAATGGAGTTGGTGACGACCCTGTAGGAAGACCCCAGCCTGTAGATATTGAGTAAAGAGATACATGAACTGCAAAAGTAGTATGATGAGCTCAGGGCAAAGACGCACTCGATTTCTAAAGCATAGTGCCTCACTAAGTTGCAGGAGGGGAACCAAGTCCTTGCATAAGTGGAAGCAACACAGAAAAATGAAGCAATGCTTAAGGCCAAGTTGGGTCTTTGGTTGGAAGAAGCCTACCAAGTCTCAACCAACATTTAGGAGAAGCTGACAAGTTTGCAGCTCACACAACAGAAGATCAAGCTAGTCAGCGAAGGACCGACTATAGAGCAAATCATCAAACAAGTTAAGCAGGCAGGTACACAAAGCATTGCTGAGGTAGCAGTTGTGTAGGTGGAGCTGGGGGATCTTTGCAGCAAGATCACCGCACTATCCAAGTGACTCAAGGGAAAGTCATGACCTTTGTGTTGGCGGCCTGTTGGGATGGAGTCCCTGTTTGATCAATTTACTATGCAAATTAACACAAGTATTTAATTATCAATCCGGGTTTGTAAGCTTAGAAGCATGTCCAAAGTATAAGGATTTTAGTTGCTGTCAATTTTAGAAGATGAAATATAAATATTGATGGAATTGCATATTACAAATATAAAGTCTAACTTAATAGTTTCTGATTCAATATTCAGTAAATGAGGAAAGAGGCTCCTAACTAAGGAGATCCAAGCTGTCCCTTCCTACAATATTACTTTCATGAAGAGAAATGAAAGTTAACTAATTAACAATAGTTTATGATGCATGAAATGTAGAGAGAAGTGGCTCCTAACTAAGGAGGTCTAGATTTTCCTAGCTTACAATCTTATTCCATCATTGTTACTATTGCATTTAAACTAGAATTCAAAAATAACTCAACAAGGAAATGAGAATGAATTTCAATTATAGCTCATAATCAAATAGAAGGAGAATTTAACTTAAAATATTGTTTGTCCCTTCATATGAAGATTAGAATTAAGTCAATATTCATTCAATGATCATAATAAATCTTCATACATATAAAGAAATCTGAAGCAAAAACTAGTTTATAAAAATTATGCTAAATTAACCACGCAGTACACTTAGCTTTGTTGGGGGCCCTCGACCCATTCCTTGCACACTTGAAGAGATTTCAGCTAAAATAAAATCAGTTACTTCACTCAAGCATTAACATAAAATAGAATGAAATAGGTTCTTCAATTAACTTTCATTCTTCGAAGAGTCTCAAAATCAGATACATCAAATTCTACATGCATAAGCCTTCAATAGCCTTGGCTTAAATAGAGAAATAATAAAAAAAACTTGACTAAAATGTCTCTAACAGTCCTATCTATCATAATCCCATCTATCCTAGTCGAATCCGTTGATACAGTTCCACAAAATTTGGAAAGTCCCCAAAAATACTAAATTTGGCCTATTTTGTAGGGATTTTTTGAACAACAGATCATGTTTGACTAGAGTTGACCAGTCCTGCTTTAGTACAGTTTGACCCAACCAATAGGTACACGTCCATCCTTGGTTCCCAAGCTTTCCACATCTATGCTCAGTGTGTTCCCAGGTGTCCTGAAAGTATGACTTCAATGGAGCCATTACGGGAATTTTTAGTTCTGTCCAAAAATACACTAAAAACCCAATTTTTGCTAAAATATCTAAAAATTGAAGAACATAATTTATATACCCTAATATGCATAAATTGGTAAAAAAGAGGTGCATATGGATGGTCTATGGTTGAAAATAATGGAAATTAGGTGTATTTTAATAAATAAATTTTGATAGAAAGTGAAGGCCAACATCTCCCCCTTGCTGATGTGCAAGCATGTCCTCATGCTTGCTTTCTCCTTTTTGACCTTCTCAGTGTTGATGTCTCTGTTGACCTTGATCCTGAAGGCTCTTCCTATGCAGCATGTAAAAGATAATCAATGCCTTCACAATTCCCTTCTTTGTAATGGTGATCTTGACTTTCTGCCTTTCATACTTATATTGCCATGTGTTTTTCTCTTTCAACCATTCGTAAGCCTATTTAGATATGAGGGAGATTTTAGTTTCAATTTTGTTAACTTTCCTGGTCAACTCTTTATTATCTTCAATAATCTTTTTTTTATTTTTCTTTTACATTTTATTTTCCTTTTTCAAATGTCTTTCTAGAATTTTTCTATCCTCCAACTCCTCTGTTAACTCTTTGATTCGTTTGAGGTGCAACTCTCTTTCCTCTTCTTTTGTATCTTTGGAAATCGAGTGTGATGAGGTAGCTCTTATCTCAACATGATCAAAATATAAATCCCTCTCTTGAGGTTCCTCATAGAATTCGTTTGGCAATCTCTCAAAGATGTCATCAATTTCTTTTGAAGTGGGAGGAGGTTCAACAATTTGTACTTCAGGATCCTTTCCTTTACTACTTGTTTCTTCTTGGCTTTTTCTAGTAGGCCTCCTAGGAATAGATATAAAATATTTTTCCTTCTCAATCATGATATTGTCTTGTTGTTTCTTGGACCTAGTCCCCATGTTTAGAGGAGAATTCACTATGCTTCTTGTCTTATGTTCAAATTTTTCCTCTACTCTTTGTTCTTCAATTTGATGTTGGGTAAAAATTCCTCCCATGTCAAACCTTTACTTTTATTTTATATTTTACCAGTATTCTAATAAATCCCTGATGGATGTGTGTCTCCTTAGTTTTAGTTTTACCCTTCACACTTTCTATCATTTTCATTAAACTTTTAGAGAAGAAGTAAGGTAGATTGATTTTTTATTGTCCCTCGATATGTTGAAGTAGTCTAATATGAAAGAGGTAGACTACATTGAACCTATTATCACATGTAAAGTACCTCCGAATGATTAACACAAACTCTTCCCAAGGTTCATTCAACCACTCTCTTAGAATGCCTTTTTGCCTATCAAATGATCATTTTCTATGTTTTTCCAAAAAGAAAGGCCACTCTTTGTCTTTAAAATGCAAGCCCTTATGGTATTCTTCACCATCTAGTGGAAGATCTAGAGCTTCGGAAATGAATTACAGGCTTAGTGGAATAGATAGGTTACCGTTGTTTTTTGACCTTGACTATAATTGTTTATGAACTCCTTTGTTACCCTGTCATTATGCCCTTTGAACTTATAAAGGAATCCTATCAACCCTGCCTGATATAGCATTTCTATGGTCTCCTTTCCCCAATTTTCCACCTTGAATTCACTTGGCTCTAATCTGGTGGACATGTTCTTTGTATACCAGTTTATGTACCCTTGTACAGTCAACATCCTCATTATAAACAAAATCACATGCATATATATATGTTTCTGCCTTTTTATTCAAGTAATTTTGATTTATAGATATTGTCAAAAGGCTTACCTGATCTTTTGAATAAAAATGAAATGATTCCTTGCTCGAATCTTTCTCAACTTCCTCTGTTCTGATATAAAGTTGAATAATCTATTTGTCAAAATGGATTCTTCTTATATAGAGATCATAAAAAAAATTGAACAAATGTTTTTATTGCTCTTCAATCCTTGTGTTTGATCTCTATTTTGTCAAAATCATTCTTTATTTTGAAGAAAAACAAGTTCTTTCTCTTGAAAAAATAAATTTCTCTATCTCCTTTTTAAAAAATCATTGTGTAAAATCATTTTACAATGCTCATGAATTCATGCTTTGTTTTTTTCTTCGAAAATCCTTGACATGTGTTCACTGGGCATCACATTTTTCACAAATGTGCTCATGGTGTATGGAAATCATGTTATCGTGTATAAAAATATACCCACTGTTTCATACATGGAGAGGTTTCGAATTTTAATGAAGAATCGAATCTATATGGAGAGATTTTGAATTCTAATGAGGATACCTGATCTCTGAGTGATCTTGTGATGACTTGATTTAATACTTTTTCTTGTTTTGAGACAAAAAAAATCAATTAGAACTCCTATTGAATCTTTACCAAGGATTCGTTCTTCTCACAGGTGGCAGAATCATTTTAATGGAGGCACTGTTTGGACTTGGAGGTGGAAATGTTTTTGACTAATGACAAAGACCCAGTTGATTGTTATTTTGTTTAATAATCTATAATCAATGAATAACCTAAATGAACCATCTTTCTTCCTTACCAACACCACTGGAGCAACGTAAGGAATTTTACTTTTCGAGATGATCCCACACTTTAAGAGATCTTGGATTAATATCTCGATTTTTTTTTTTGGTGATGTGGATATTGGTATGGCTTGATGTTGACAGGGTCTGATCCTACCTTGACTTCTATTGTATGCTCAATTTCCCTATTAGGTTGCATCTTCATAGGCAGATCTTGAAATACTTTTTCATGCTTCCGAATTAGATCTTGTATCTTTGGTGACTCTTCACTGGTCATATTTGCAAATAACATTTCTAATTGGTGACATTGTACTACATAAGCGAGTATTCCTTTTCGAATCATGTTCACCATCTGAGATGCCAATACAATTTGATTTTCTGGTGCTTGGAATCCATGTAATTTGTACTTCTAACGTCCCCATTTGAATTTTATAAATTGTACTTGGTGGTTGGCGACATAAGTACCTAAAGTTTGTAGCCTTTGGATACCTAAGACTACATCCAGTCCTCCTAATGGTATCATGAAAAATAGAGACTCTAAACTGAAGTCTTGAATCTGAAACTTAACCTTATGGCATTTCCCCACCTTTTCAATCTTCTTAATGTCAACTACCATCACCTTCATGTTTGGTAAGGGGAATGAAAAAATATTGAGTCTCTTTGCCATGGTTGCATCTAAAAAATTGTGTGTGCTACCAAGTCAATGAGAACCACCAAGTTGTTCTTCTTTATTTGTCCTTTTAACTTTAAAGTCTGAGGTTGTCATATACCTATCATAGCTGATAATGACACTTGCGGAATACTCCTGTCATCTAATTCTGGTGAGAATTCTGGGGCATCTTCTATTTCTTCTATGTCAGAATCTTCACTATTTGAATCATTGGTTACTTCACAATTATATAGGTTCTTTGGTTCTTTTCCTTTAGCACACCTATGCTTGGGGTCCCACTTCTCACCACAACACTTGCATTTACCCTCTTTTATCCTTTGCATTTCCACATTAGATTTTTCATCTTCACGACGATGTGGTGGAACATATCTTGTATTGTTTGCGTTCACATACTGGGGTATTCTTCATCTTGAATATGTTTTTTCAGATTTTGACCAAAATATTTGTTCGAATTTATTTTAAGCTTTTTTTGCTTTTCGTCTTGCTACTTTTATTGATGAAATGTCATGCCTCTCAAGTTCTACCTGTAAATGGGTTTTGAGTCCTGACACGTATGATTGAATTAAACGAGATTCTGATAACCCAGGTACTCATGTTACCAAGGTCTCCCATTCTTGAGTGTATTCGTCCACACTTCCTTTTTCTCGTAATTTGATGAGTTTTGAAAAGAACTCTTCTTCTTTTACACCTTGGAATCTTTTAAAGAATGCATCCTTAAATTTTCTCCAACTAATGACGTGTGTTGTCTTTTTCCACCACATATACCAATTATATGCTCCCCCTTCCATTTTCATGGATGCATGCCAGAGCTTTTCGTCATCGTCATTGATGTCATATATCTCAAAGTGTTCTTTTGCTTTATTTATCCATGCAACATTGTTTTTCTTGTTTCCATAGAATTTAGGCATCTCGACTTTTGCCCTTCGATGGTATGTTACTAATGGTTGAGTGAAAAAGGGGTGTTGATTGGTAAAGGTATCCTAGAGTTTCTTGTTTGTAAGAGTTGCATTACTCAATTCATGGTGGGGTGTCGTTGATTTTTTTGGGGATTCAAATTGTTCAGGAGAGTCTGTTGACTTTGTTGAATCTGATGAGATGTGCTCTTGATTCTCTTCATTTTCTTCTAGTAGTTGTGCGGGTGTACAATTCTCCTTTTTACACAGAAGTTTCAGCAATGTTAAGGATTCTCTGATGTCTACTTCTATTTGGACATGTTGATTTTCCATCTTTATTTCTATTTGATTTGTCGTGTCCTGAAGATTTTTGATATTGTCAGCTTGATTTTTTATATTTTCAACCTACCTCTCAAGCTTGATCTGGAATTCATCTAATCTTTTACTGACCTCATCGTGGTTGCTATTTACATTATGCTCTGTGTCAATCAATTTTTTCTGGAAATCAGCCATTGTCATTGACATTGAGCGAGTATGTGGAGGCGTGTATTTATCTGCCAGCGTATTTTTTTTAATTAATTAATAAAAAAAAATTAATTATAATTAACCTATATATATATATATAATATATATAATATATATAATATATATATAATATAATATAATATATATATATATATATATATATATATTAATATATAATAATATATATAAGTTATGTTATATATATTTCCACGTTATAAATATATATATTTTATGTTATACATAGATAAACATTATTTATATCTGAATATATATTGGACATCGTATATATATTATATATTTTTGCTGACCGTCACGTCTGCTGGCGGGGCCACCTTCTTATAGCGGAAAACCTTAGAGCTGGTAACACTTTGAACTCACCGTAGATGTTATTCCATGCCGCTGCAAGTCACCACATGGAACCATCGTAAGGATTATTCCATGTAGCCGCAAGTTATGCAGAACGTGCCACAGGTTTATGTAGAACTTGTCGTAGAGGGTTCGATCTTAATGACGACAGCAAAAAAACGACTGGTGGAAGGGCGGAAGCGCGTGGTGGACTGGTTAAGTCTGGACAATAGCAGGTTGACAAGGATGCAGATGCACATGCAACAGATAGCATATGGAATGGACAATGGCAGAGTGCACAGAACGTTGGAGTGGACGTGTATGGGTGGAGAATCATATGATGGAAGAGGAATTGGTGTGAGGAGTAGAGCTGAATAACGAGCACACTGGATGTGGGGGATAAAGAACCCGCTCTGATACCAGATGAAGCGAAAACTTCTTGATAAATAAATAAATAAATATATATATATATATATATATCTTATTAATAAATGAATACTGAATTGATGATTACATTTTTAGAGAGAGGCTCGGTTATATACAACCTTAGGTGCCTCTTGGTGAAAGGGCATGATCTTTGGTCATGCCCTTTTGCCTAAATACTACAGCTAATCAAATTTACATAATTCTAACTAATTTTTACATAACAAACACCTCTTTAAAAACAATTATGAGTTCATTTATCCTCTAAATTTGTTCAAGACTCGACAAAATCCATAATTGATCCTTACATGATTCTCGTGCACAATCCTTGGGGTTTGTCGAAGCATTTCACTCTACTCGGCGAACAAAGGACTCGGCCTTCAACTCAACGTTAAACCCTATGCCTTGTTGCCTTATTTCTCCACAACATCCTTGCTTATTTCTACGCTACGTTTCTTAGCTCTGGCTTTTTCTCTTAGCACTTCTCTCTGTGCTTTTTATGGCTCTGGATTCTTTCACTTAATACTTCTCACTGCATTTTTTTTATGACTCCAGCTTCTTTCACAAGGTGTTGAATGCGTGCTCTTGGTTGCACAACATTATCACCCTTTCCCTGAGCTTAAATCGGCTATGATGGTGAAAGAAATGTGATACAGGGCTTTTGCAAATGTCTAAGCTCATAGTTTTGAACTTTTCTCACCATTTGATTACGCTGATTCACCTTCCGACCCGTATTTTGTACCTCCATGACTGTGTCCTCCTCGTGGCTTCATTATTTGGGCTCCACGATGTACAGGGTTATCAAATCACTACTACACCATATCATATCATTCATGGCCACCTTCATTAGTTCATATGTCTGACTTCATTATTTCATATGCTTGCCTTTATTATTTCATATTCCCACCTTTCCATTTGTTTTGATTTTGTTCCTTTGCATATACCTTAGGAATATATTGTTTGCTTTTATAATCATACATGTTTTAATATTGCGCTCCTTTGTTATACAATATAGTTTGTCATTTCATTACTTATCGCTTTAATTTGTTTTTAAAATGACCATAGGCTCGGTCATTTTTAAAAATCAAATTATTATTATTATTATGACATTAACCTTTGTATAGTGTGTATAGGTCAACAAAAAAAATTTAAGGGAAAAAAACATTGAGTCCTTATTTCTCAATAAAAAATGCTTATAAAATATTTAGGGATGGATAGGATTGTGTGATAATGGATATGTCATGATAGTTTGTAATGGATAGGACTATTATGAGGATAGGATTATTGTATGGAGGATTATTATGATGAAGGTAATGTAGTAGGATAAAAGTGAAATGTAGAATGGTAATGTAATGGAATGCATATCAAGTTAAACTAGTTTCATCAATTTTTAGAAAAAATTGAAAAAATCAAAGGTCCTAAGAGCAATTGTTTTTTACACTTATTGTAATTGTAATTCCATAATAGCTTGATGTCAACACTATCTGATGAAGTTCTTTGCTGGTCCATCTTTGATTGATGATGGTTCTTCAAAGATATTCTCTGATGAAATATAAACACTAGTATTTTCTTGCTTATTTCACATCTGATATCGACTTAGGTCCCTTCTGCAATATTATTTTGATTTTTTAGGTCCCTTTTGCAATGTTGGTATCTTAGGTCCCTTCTGTAATACAACTGATTCAAACTATTTGCATGTTTTATTACAAATCTTCAACCTTGCTTATTTTAAGCCTAATCCTCAAGTCTTGGAATGATGGAGGATGATTTCTGCAAAATAAACTAATGAAAGAGGTAAAATAAATTGGGTAATTCATATTGGAAAAACTAGTTGGTTTTCTAATATGAATTCAAGTTTGTATTGTGCCAGTTTCCTGGATTTTCACAACCAAACTCCTTTATTATTTATTATTTTTTACTTTTTATTCTTCTGGAAGTAAGGAAAGCATATCACTGTGTTGTTCCATTATTTCCATATTGCTATCTATTGAGACTCTTCTAAAAAAATATTCTTTATTGATAGGCTTATTATAGACCTTAAGCCTATGTCCATTAACTATAAATGAAATTGCTTGTTCATCAATTGTTTTGATTTTAACTGCTCCATTATCAAAAATTTCTTTTATCTCATATGGCCCAAGCCAATGAGTTGTAAAATTTGCTTTGAAATACTTGAACTTAGAGTCAAAGAGAAGTTCCCAGCCTCCTTTATGAAAAGTTTTACTCTTAACAAATCGATCATGCCATTTATTTCTTTGATGTTGCACTAGTGTTGTGCATTCTACTGATTTATGTCATATTTCATCTAAATCATTCAACAACATGACTCTTTGTTGTTGTGCCTATGTTAAATCCATTCCCAATTTTACTACAAGTCTAGATGTTTGAATTTGAAATTCTATGGGTAACAGAAATTCCTTACCATATACTAACTGATATTCTTCCATGTAATTTTGTATGCCCATAGTGCATCCTTTAACTTTTCTGACCAATCCTTCTTGTTCATCTGCACTGTTTTCATCATGATATTTTCCAGAACTTTCTTTGTGGACTCTACTTTTCAATTTTCTTGAGTATGATACAGAGTAGGCTTTCTGTGTTTAATTTTATACTTTTCCATAAGATCCTGGACAAGTTTGGATGTGAACTATGTTCCCTGATCTATAACAATTTGTTTGGGAACTCCAAATTTGGCAAATATTTCCTCTAAAAGGAATGAAACCATTGTGTCTTTTGTTGCTCTTGCCACTGCCTTTGCTTATGCCCACTTGGTAACATAATATGTACACACTAGGATGTACTTCTTTCCATTTGAAGGTGAGTTAATTGGTCCCACAAAGTCAAGTTACCATTGTTCAAATGGCTCTATCAGTACCTATGGTTTTAATGGCATTTCATCTGATATTGTAGTCTTCCTATTCCTTGGTAGCTATCACATCTTTTAACATAGGCCTTTGAGTCCTTGAAGATGGTTGGCCAGTAACCCAATTTGAGTAACTTGTATGTTGTCTTCCTGTCTGCAAAATGGCCACCACATGGTTCATCATGACATGCTTTCAAAATATAATTTTTTTTGTCTTCTCTAACACATTTTCTTATCAATAAATCAGAACTAGTATAGAAGAGGTCGCCATTGACCCAGCTATATCTAGCACTTTCTCTAATTATTTTTCTTTTCTATTTATTGGTGAAATGGGATAGTAATGTCCTAGATGATAAATAGTTGGCTATATCTGCAAACCATGGGGTTTTAGTAGTAATAGAAAATAAATGTTCATCTGGAAAATTGTCTAAGATAGATATTTGGTCACCAAGTGAATGAAGTCTTGACATAAAATCTTCTACTTGATTTTCTTTTCTTGGTTGATCTAGAATAGTAATATTAAATTCTTGCATCAATAATAGCCATCTAGTAATTCTGCCATTAGTAATTTCTTTGTTCATTAAGTATCTAATGGTTGAATGATCTGTATGAATAAATACTTGATAGCCTATTATATAATGTCGAAATTTGTTAGCTACATGCACTACGACTAGCATTTCTTCTTCTGTGACTGTGTAATTTAATTATGTCAGTGTTAGGTTTTTACTTATGAAATATATGGCGTAATTAAATTGATTTTATTTTTGTATATGGCATAATTAAATTGATTTTATTTTTGTCCAAGTGATGCTCCTATTGCTGTCTCAGATGCATTAGTGGAGATATGAAATGGAAATGGCCAGTTTAGTCCACAAATAATGGGAGCTATTGACAAATTTTCCTTCAATTTTTGAAATGCATTTTGACAATCAGTAGTCCATCGAAATTCAATGTCTTTTGCAAGTAACTTAAATAGATGTAGAATTATTTTACTAAAATTTTCCATGAATCTTCTATAATTTCCTGCATATCCTAAGAAACTCCTTACTTCTTTATAAGTTTATGGTGGCATTAAATTTACAATGACATCTATTTTTGCTGGGTCCACCTTGATTCTGGAAGAAGAAATGTAGTGTCCCAACACGATCCATTCAGTTAAAATCATCAAACATTTGTCATTTCTGAGGAATAGGTTTGTCTCTATGCATCTCCTTAAAACTTTTTCAAGATTCTTCAAACAATCTCCAAATGTATTTTTGTATACAGTGAAATCATCCATATAAACCTCTACACATTCACGAATTAGACCAACAAAGATTGCAATGATACTCTTTGAAAAGTATCAGGTGCGTTACATAACCCAAAGGGAAAAACATTGTATACATATTTTCCCCATGGAAAAGTAAATGTTGGTTTATCTTCATCCTCTAATGGGATCTTAATCTGATCGTATCCAATAAACCCATTAAGAAAAGAAAAGTATTTCTTTCCAGCTAATGTATCTAGTACCTGGTTAATGAATGGTAGGGGAAAGTGGTATTTCAATGTGGCTTTATTCAATTCCCTATAATCTACACATATTCTCCATTTTCAATTTTTCTTTGGTACCACAACTAGAGGTGAAACCCATTAACTATCTGAAATAGGATAAATGAATCCTACTTGTAACAATTTTTGCAGTTCCTCTTTCACTATTTAGTTCATCATAGGATTTATTTTTCTTTGTGGTTATCTTAGTGGTTTGATATGATCATCAGTATAGATATGGTGAATACATGTTTTTGGATGAATTCCTTGCATGTATGTATAATCCCAGGCAAAAGGTTTTGAATATTTTTGTAATAATGCAATTATCTGTTTTTCTTGTGATGATTCTAGACTATTACCAATATCTAAACTCTTTCCAAGTTTAATTTCAATGATTTTTCTTTGAGAATTGGTAATGGAATTAACAGGAAAAATTCTTTCAAATGACTTTTGCAATTATTGAATAGTACAATTTTCTTGAAAGCATTGATTTAAAATATCATTTGCAACTTCATATTGTGTTATTCTTAATTGTTCAGAAATATCAGGTTCTGAGATGAAAAGATCTAATAAACCCTCATATTCTTCCTCTTCTCTAAAATTGAAGGCTTGACTAATGCTTAAAATAGGCTGAGTGTTTTGTTGTTCATTGTTAGGCCATGATAATAAAGAAGGATATTTTGTAGGAGAATAGAGTGTAATATGTTTCCTTTCATCTCATGTGCTATGATCATACTTCCTAATCTACATCCAATGATGGAATCTATTGTGGATAGCCAAGTTCTGCTAAGAATTAAAGGATGGCCTCCCAAATTTGTTTTTGGTTGCAAGATCAAATTTGTACAACCTGAAATGCCCTCCTAACAGATAGTGCTTGAACTTCTACAACGCATACACCATGGCCAATCCTTCACACTTAATCGTTGAGTAATTCTGCTTGGCCTTTGATAATTTCCTACTCATTAAGGCCATAGGATGGCCCCTTTCTCCTTCATTGACTTGCATTAATACTGCACCCAATGCAATGAAAGAGGCATCCACATGTTTGTGGAATTCCTTCTTCCAATCCACGAATACCAAGATTGACCCGACAATGATTTTTTCTCTCAAAACATCTAAGTTTTACTGACATTCTTCGTCCCAGTAGAATGTTGCATCCTTCTTCTGTAGTTTCTCCATATGTGCGGTAATCTAAGCATATGATTTGATAAATTTTCTGTAATATCCTGTATGTCCCAGTGTCACACATAGGTGGTTAACATTCCCTGGGGCCTCCAAATTCACAATTGCTGCAATCTTTGTAGGGTCCACCATCAGCGCTTGCTTGCACACCACATGACCCAGCAAGATTCCAAAGGGAAAAAAGAAGATGCATTTCTTCAAGTTCAGCATGATCTGGTAACTGCGACATGTATCCAACATTAAGCGCAGACTTGCTACATGGCACTTTACTAATCCAAACACTGTCAAGTCATCAAAGTATACTTCTAGGAACTTATGAATGAACTCCTTGAATGCTGCGAGGACTACGCAAGAAAAAATTGCAGGCACATTCTTGAGTCCAAATGGCATTACAATGTATTGAAAACAACCCCATTCTATTGCGAAGTTAGTTTTTCTCCTATCCTTAGGCGCGATCTTAATCTGATCGTACCCTGAGAACCTGTTAGTGAATGAGTAGGCCTCCTTCCCTCCAACATTGTCTAATACTTCATTGGTAAATGGCATTGGGAAGGGATCATGGACACAAGAATCATTAAGTTTTCACAGATCCACGCAAATCCCTATCTCGCCCTTCTGCTTCTTCTCCTGAACCACCATCAGGCTCACCCAATCCGATTCCTCAACTGGTTCTATGATGCCTGCTTCCAGCATTTTATCCAACTCTAGGCAAACCTTTTCCTTGTATTTAGGATTAAGGAAATATAGTCGTTGTTTAATAGGCTTCGTGTTTGGCTTCAAAGTGATTTTCATAATGCCCAAATCACCTACTATGCCCTTCAAATCCGAAAACTTGGTAGGGAAAAGATCTTGATACCCACAGAGTAACTCAACAAGTTTATTCGTAGTAGTGTCATCCCACTAATCTCCAATCCTCGCAAACTTTTGTTCTTCTTTAGTCCCAATTTTTACTTGCTTTGTCTTCAACGACATGATGTTGTCTAGGTTGTCTATTTGTAGACCCTCAACTTTGCGATGCCCTTCTACCTTTGGAATATTAATGTTTCCCGAATCTTCATCCTCTTCTTTAACGATCACATTATAACATTCTAGCACATGGCACAACTGGGTGCTCCAATCTAGTTGGATCCATTCCATAAGTTCTTGTAGTGTTCTCAAGATAACTTCCTTAATCTCCTATAAGGATTCATTGATGCTCGCAAATTCATCTTCAAAACTGAAGATTAATAAGAATCGTTCCCTCAATATATCCCACTCCCTGGTGCGATGATGGAGCTCCATTTCCAGATACCTGTTCATGGGAACTGTATCCAAAGTATGGAAAAATACATGTACCCACTCCGGCTGTGATTCTGTCCCCCATGCTTTAGTCCATTTTTCTAGGTGATCACGTGGATCATCCTTCCCAATATTTTTCTCAATCAATCTAGTGTTAGGGTGCCCAAAATGTAACTTCATCATTCTTCTCTAATCCCGCCATCCATCAAAGCTATCTTTGTGCATACCCCACCATCATGCAGGTGAAGCTCACAGTGCCAAATCTAATGCTTGGAAGCGATGATCCTCAAGGACTTCACGCTTGAATGCATCCAAAAGCTTATCTATGTCAGTTAGACCATCATAATAAGGTAAGTTTTTTACCTCTGATGAAATAAAGCGCATCTATTTTGTCATCATATTGCATTGCAGCGTGGATACTTCATGCAAACAATTCTGCCAATGTTCCAACTCTTCACTTGAATCAGAGGTACAGGAGCTCTCCCACTCTCATTCGATCCTCCCATCTACTGTCAAATTGATCCGGTCTTGACCTCACGATGTTATTTTGTAGATCTGATCCAGTTCATCTTCACTTTCTTCATAATCGTGGACTGTTTCAGTGTAGTGCGACCCTTCTTCAAGGTCCAACGACACTACAACCTGAAGTGATTTACTTTCAAATAACATTGTCCTCTTCTCCATGTTGATCACCCCAATCATGTCAATGGCCCAATAAATTCCTAGGAGCTCGGGGTATGGATTACTGTCGTCAACGATCTCTATCACCTCAAAGTCAACCATCATGCTTACACATTCTACATCGAATGTGACTCTGTATAATCGTCCCATAAGGATGATATTCTATTGGTTCGCCATTCTGGGTTGAATTAGAGACCACTATAGAGTAGGTCTCCCCATTCTTTCCCATGTTTTTTTTGGTAGTATGTTCGCATCGGAACTGAGATTGAAGATGACCTGGTCCATCTTGTAATCTCCTATTTGCGTGGTGAGCCTCATCTCATGCCCCATTCTAGCCTCATGTTTGCTAATTTTTATAACTACAAGGTGTCCATCGAGGACGTTCTCTTTGCCAGCACATTTGTTTATTACCTTATGCAGGGATTTCATAGCTTTGGTATCGCACAACAGTTTCATGCAGGTCTCCAAGAACGTGGTAAGGTCAGAGGGATCAACCTATGTAGGCGCGTTGGTTTCTTGCACTTTTTTCTGGCTTCCTGAGGTGGAGGCCTCAACAAAGCTATTCTTGGCTTCCATAAAAGTTTCCTTAGCATATTGTAGATCAAAACAAACTTCCTTTTCTAGGGCCTTTCAGACCCATTTTCCCTCTTCAGGTTGTTTACCTTTATCATTGTCAGTCATTATTTTGCTTCTCAGCACGATATTCAGGCTTTGATCTTCCTCGTGGGGCTCAACGCTCATCATCTGTAAGCTATGCATAGGTTGTTGAGGTTGCGCCTTTTTCTCTTGCATCTTAGCTATCAGGACCAGGAATTCATCTATAGTGTGGTTAAACTAGCTGCAGTATTGGCATGACGGGCATGTCTGATTATGACACTCCCGCACATAGTGCCCTACTCTTCTGCTATTGTAATAGACAACTTGACCCCAACCTCTACCAGGTCCTCCTCTTCCTCGACCTCGTCCTCGTCCGTGATATCCTATGTGTGCTCCTCTGGCGCCCTGCTCTGCAGGTCGTGTTTCTGCTTGCATCCGGTATTTAGGTGTTATTTCCATCATCATCTCATAGCTGCGAAAATGGCGTTGATCGTCGCCCACCAATTTGTAAAATTTACAAAACAACTGCTGAGGTGTTTGGACAAACTTTTGGAACAAATGACAATTATCCATTGTGTGTTGTCCAACAAACTGACAAATAGCGCACCATAGTGTAGGCCCCATGCTCCATCCTACTGGAGCTTTTGGCCTCAGGGGAATTGGTCCCCCTCCCGTGATATAATTCACAAATACGGGACAATGGTCTTTATCGTGCCCCTGACTCTACACTTTAGACACCAGAATTCCGCGCACACCTCTGGTTTAGTATCCTTGTATTTCTTCAAGCTATGCAATTCTAAGCAGAGGCTCTGTAACTGAGAGTGAATCTATTGTACCCCCAAGGTCGCATCTTGTATGGGAATTTCATGTAACCTCATCATGATTTCTAGGGCTTTTGTCTGAGTTCCTATCTTCTGTTACGACAGAGAAATCCTCAAGTGAGGTAGAAGCAAAGTTATAAACCACTCACAATGCTGACCATCTGTTAGCTACATGTTAGCTTCTTGAATCACACATTTCAACCTTTAATCTAATTCCCAAGGCGTCTCATCAACCCTCATCATGATTTCTTTAAATCCAATTACTGACTGCGAGTCAAACTTAGGCTTACTAGATTCTTTGTTTAAATCAACCTTAGTCTCTGCTAGTGATGTGAGAGGATTATCATAACAGTACTTATTATACCAAGTCACTGTGCAATCCTGTAGATCGGTGACCAACTGTGCCTTATTTATATTGTCATCAGTAATTTGTCATGCTTTCTACACATCATTCACAATAAAATAGAACTGATATGTATCTTCACTCCGCATGCCCTTGAAAATTGATAGCTTCATTGTGTTTGACATGTTGAATGGTGGCGGTGGTGGTGGAGGTGTGGGCAAAGGTGTAAGCTATGGAGGTGGAGGTGGAGGTGGAGTGGACAGATGATTTATTAGAGGAATACCCTGAGTGATTAGCTGAACAGCGCTTTGCGACGGAGTCCTTTCTGCCCCTTTATCATCACTTACAGGAGGTCCAATCAAGGGACTATACTCAGGACATGATCTCTCTCAATCTCTAAAGAGTTTTCTACTTCGTGTAGCTCCGAACATCAAGGCAATGGAATAACCTATTTTTCACATAACAACATTTTAATCCAGGTATTCAAAGATCTTAAATACTTACCTCATAGTCCTTTGGAAAAATGTTTCTCCACTTCACTGTAGCTGGTTGAGGTATCAACTGTGAATTCTGTAACAAATCCTCCTAGAATCTGATCGAACCAATGATCAACAGTCGCACAATTGTCTTCATAGGCTTCTAATTGCCATATTTGTTTTGGAGTCCACATGATCCGGATTTAAACAGGAACGCAAACAATTACATAGATAACCATATACACAAAGATGCAGCGGAAATAATACTTCATTTCATTAATGGAAAATACTGAAACATGCATACAATCAAAAATGGAAATAAACTAGCTAGGGCGATGGTAGCTTATCTCTGAGAAGAGATGTGATGGCTACATGCCTCTGAACTGACTTACAATGAGGCTCGAAGGCCTATTTATTGTTGAGAAACAATGAAAAACCCTTAACATTCCAAAACCTAACCTAGGAGATGAAACGCCAAACTGTGGGCCCCGTTTGGGGGTAAGTTGGTACATCAACTTCCCGGGGTCGTAACTTTAGCATATGATCTCCGTTTGACGCGTACAATAGCTCATTAAAAAGATCTATTCGAGCACTATCATTGTTGGAACGGAAACACCGGTCCATGTTCCATGGACCCGTGTTGCCCCTGGAATCCCCCCAAAAAAGGTCGTTTAGGGCCTCAAACGGCTCTGGAAGTTCAGGACCCGAAAAACTGCTAAAAATAGTAAGTTGTGCTACAATTAAGGAAACTGAAAATGCTGAGAAAGACAATGGTGGGGGTCCAGGGGGACTTGGCAGGTGCCCACCAATATCCACCTGGATCATTCCTCCCCCCTTAGGAAGCAATGGTCCCCATTGCGTTGAGCTCCTCCATGAGATGAGGAAACTTCTGCTGAACCTGTTCCCTGGTGAACCAATTGCCCTGCTGAAGGAGTTGGCCTGCTTTGACAACTCGGTACAGTTGGATATTCTGTTGGCGGGTGTTCTTGATCTGTGTGTCCATGATCCGATCAGTTGCAGCTTGTTCCATGCAATCTGGATTTAGTTCTGTGGGTTGGCGCTGTTCTGCAATGTCGGATGTGTCTAGTAATGGTGGAAAGTATGGCCGCAGGCGGTCTACATTGAACACTGGGTGCAGGCCAAGGAATGGGGGAATGCTGAGCTCAAATGCATTGTCTCCCATAGGCTTAGTAATGGTGTAAGGACCATATCGGAGTGGTCTTAATTTCCGATAGGCTCCAGTAAGGCGTTCCTTTTGCAAATGCAACCAGACTTTGTCGCCCACCTGAAACTTGTGTGGCACCCGATGTTGATCATGTCGCTGCTTGTACTTGGCATTTGATTTCTCAAGAATGTCATGGACCTGCTGGCGAATATGTTGGATGCGCTCAATGAAGCTGGTGGCCTTATCTGTTTCGGACTGGACATGAGCTGAATTCATGTGAGTAGCTGCAAGTGGCATGGCCACATCAATGGGGCATAGTGGCTGCAATCCCAAACCCACCTTAAAAGGGCTATGGCCAGTGGAGCTGTGAAGAGCTCGGTTGTAACTGTGCTGAACATAGGGGAGGCTCTCGTCCCATGTGCGTGGATGCTTTGAGTTATACATGCGCAGAATGTGCACAATCATCCTATTGACAACCTCTGTCTGGCCATCAGTTTGAGGATGGAAGGCTGTGGACTTCGTGAGTTTGGTGTCCAGCATTGACCAGAGACTGGACCAAAATGTGCTGAGAAACTGACTGTCCTGATCTGAGATGATAGACTGTGGGATCCCAAAGTGCACCCACACTCGTTTGAAGAAGAGTTTAGCAGTGGCTTCTGCTGTGATATTCTTCTTGCAGGCCATCATAATGGCCATCTTTGAGAACCTGTCGACGACCACAAAAACATAGTCATTTCCATGCTTAGTGGAAGGAAGGCCTGACATGTAATCCATGGAGATGGATTCCCAAGGTCGACTAGGGGTAGGCAACGGGGTATAGAGGCCTTGCTTCTTAATGGTCGGTTTGGCAATGGCACAGGCAGTACATGATCGGATGTACTTCCCAACATCCTGTCGAAGATTCGGCCAATAGAAATAATTTTGCAGTACTGCCACTGTTTTCTCGACCCCGAAATGCCCAGCAGCCCGACTGTAGTGTGCTTCCCAAATCATCTTGGCACGCTCGCTTGAAGGAACACAGAGGTGACCGAGGTGGCTTAATAGGGCATCCTGGAGGTGAAAATCTGCAACCTGCCGACCCTCCAAGAGTGTCTGGTATGTGTGGCCGAATTCTGGGTCGCTTTTGTAGAGAAGTGGCCA
>APFE031228131.1:0-23545 GCA_000404065.3 Pinus taeda
AAATATTCTTGATATTCTAACTTTTATAGATTAAGATATTAATTTTATTTTTATATTTAATATAGTTTTGGGTCACTTGGGCACCATTCATACTTAAAGTAGGTAAGTTATATTATTAAAAGGAATTCCAATGCCTAGTCACACATGTACCTCTTTTAAATTTTAAAGGATTTTGATTGGCTTACACATTATGACATGGAAATTCAATGTTAACATTTTAAAATGAAAATTCCCTTAATACCCCCTCTGAGTACACAAAGTCTTGCATTTAAGATTTAAGACTTAATATCGAGAAGAAAAATATTTTGCTATAACATATATGTTGGGACACATATTTGAACAAAGTTTAAGATTATACCTTCATTCCAAGAATCAAACTCAAAAAATTTCTTGGGATAGAAATAACCGAGTACAAATTTCCATTACCACTCAAAATTGGTCCTCTTATGTGAATTAGGTACTAGGTTAAGAAATCATGATGTAAGAAACCCGATCAAAACACCATACCCAACTTAGCAATTAGTGTGTGAGATTCCCAACATGACCTAAAGGATGATGCCAATGTGAGATTCAATTCAACTTTCAAATAGAGAGGAAGATAATGACATGAAATAGGTCCAATTTAGAAATCAAAACTACTTTGGGAGTTAATAAGATAATAATGAAGAAAATATTTCTTGTTGGGTGAATTGTTTCACACATTACACATGATTTTTAGATTGACGAAACATTGTCAAATAAAATAAAAGAACTAGGCCCAATTTGACAATTGGGCCATTTAGTAAGTCGTCTCATCAATTCAAACACTTCAGAAATAGAAGAGAAATTATGATATTGATGAGATACATAGAAGTAATTCAACCCGAGAAGGAAAATTTCAACCAAGTCATAGCTAACCAAAGAAAAAGAAATGAATCCTGCATATTTGACCAAAAAGAATAATAATTGAATCTTATTAAATAAAAGTGGGTCGCCAAGCATTAAGTAAAACTTGATGTGTTGTTAATGGTTCAACACCCCTCTAACCTAAACAAAAATTTGAGTAATCATCAATGTTTATTAAAAATGAATACTCCAAGGCTTGGAGCCCTCCAAACATCTCACCACCCACTTGGTTGTAATGATGGAAACATAAGTCTCGACATCAGTTAGGCCAATGCCCCTTTCATCCTTAAGCATAGTGAAAACATGTCAATGAACCAATGGAAGACCCCTCTAGCCACCATAATTAAACTCAAGGTAATGTTGCCTCAAAATATAGCAGACCTTGTGAGGGGTTTCACAAGGCAAAGGCCTAACCCTATTGCAACAATGAGGTAGATTACCATTGTCACCTTAGTAATCTTCCTCCTGCTCTTTAATGGAATTTCACCATAAGGGAGGCTTCCTAGTGATCATCTAAGAATATATTATAGGTTATAGGGTTCAAGGTGGTGAAAACAAAGGACAGGTGGAGATACTCAATGATGGACAAAGACTCAATACTTCTTAATGAGGAATAATGTATCATGCACCTAGACTAGCAAAGGCTTATATGAGCCAAGGTTTCTTGACATGTAGCAAAAAAGAAGTACTTAGGCACATATGATTCAAAGGATTTGTTTACTATAATATAAGAGCAATAAAATAACAAAGCAAACCCTCAAGGTAATCCTCAAGTTGAAGCTAGACTAGGGTTAGGGTTTCCATGCACAAACTAGTCTAAGAAAAGACGGTGTCGGCCCTCCAAGGGGAAGTCTTACCAAGTAAATGGCTAGATTTTGAGTTTAAAAGGATCACCAAAACAAAACTTACATTTGTGCACCATAAACATTCATCTACAAATTCCCTAGACTAACTTGGCCCTAGGAAGACTCTAGCAACTTTCCCAAAAAGGCTTCAAAAAATAAAAAGGGAGGAATTATTTAGTTTTCCAAGGTTTTTGATCAATACCAAGCTTGCTAGTGCCTAATCCTACTTGGGTGATGGAGTCTTCAGGAAAATTTCAAGAGATAAAGGACAAATTCTTGTAGTAAGGGGGGAAATTCTTTATTTGCACTTAAACAAACCCTAATTATCTTTTTTATGAGGAAAGAAATTAAATAAGAAATGCACACTATGAGTTTTCTTATGGATTTCAAGGAACAAATGCTCAACATGCAAAAATTAACTAAGATTCTCCAAAAGTAATTTGTGTTTAGACATGTATCATAGAAAAACCCTAGCAATAATTAAATTACATATAAAACAATGAAAAATACGTAATAAACTTACAAATTCTTCCATGAGAAGAACTTCAATCAACAGATTTCCTAATGATTTCCAATCAATTTATCTTATTCCACTTATGTCATTGAGAAATTATACACAAAAAATCTCAACAGTAATGCAATGAAAATAATAGGATCATAAAAAGACAACCATTAACAATAGAGACATCAAACTTGGGAAAAACCCAATAACTTTTGAATTGTCGAAAGTTGTAGGGAATTGTCGACTCCCTCTTGATCCTTGCCTCCTTATAGAAATCAATGAAGTCCATCTGTAATGTCATCAAGCTTGGATTCCTTGTCTTTTTCTGAGGTGGATGCTCATCCTCATCCTTAACATCAAAGCTATTGCATTTTCCTTTTTCTCGCATAAGAGCTAGGGTTTCTTCATCCTGTGAATTCATTGAGTTATCTAGCGACACCAAAGGCTCAACAACAAGCTAGCATCAATACCAAGTCAATCCCATTCTATCAAGGAGATAAATCAAGTACGCATTACACAAACTCCACTTGCATCTAACACTCCAGGTTTTTCTCTAGGGTTTCATCTAATAAACCTTAGGACTTTCTCATCCAAGACTTCAATACAAGTTGTAACCTCCAAGTCTTCTCTAGGGTTTACAAACCCTAAGTCTTCCAACTCTTGTACCACACAACCATAAATATTCCAAGAATAACACATTAATACAACTGTTATGATAGGTTATTTTCTTTCTTTATATGAAACTGGGTGAAGGAGCCTTTCCCCTCAGATTCCTTTGGATTTGGAGTAACTTCCTTAGTGAACGAATCAGAGAGGTGTACTTAGCCAAATTAACAACTTCCTTTTGGCCCAAATTCTAAATAATCAAGTTAACCACATTGAATGTCGATAATAAACAAGGATTTGACTCCATGTCAAATTTAGGTTCGTGCTTGTACCCAACAACTTCAAATCAATTTTGACACATCACATGTCATGCTTGAAAAAAATTATCATCATCCATATTGTAGATTGTCTAAAGCATAACACTGAATAATTTATCATTAAACTACCATATCAAGTTTCAAAAAATCAATCGTAGCATGAGGACGATCAAACAGACTTTGTTGCATTTATCTCGCCTCAAGTCATTCCATAAGAACACATGATGTGGCACCAATCTTTAGATCATTCTCTAGACTACAATTTGACCATCGATCACTGAGCATAAAAAAAATTATGAATGCCACTGTGGATAATTCCACAAATCTTAACTACACAACCTGTCCTTTTCCTCCAATGCTGACACAAAGGTATCTTCTTTTGGCCAACATCAATCACTAGCTTATTAGCCTTCCTTGTAGCCCTTTAGTCTAATGTTGGCTAGTCCACTTCTACTACAACACCTTGTCTCAGCTTTGTGAACCCTCTCACAAACTTTAGAGCCCTTGGTTTGTTTCTAAGTCATTGTGACCCTCTTTAATGCCTCTCAAACTATATGGGCATACAATCTAAGGTCCTTTACCTTCCTCTAGGACTATGACCATTCCTTTGTTCAAAATAGATCCTACACAAACCTCAAACAATCACAAAGCTCAATCTTCCTATTACATGATAGATGCTCAGGTCGTTTGTCCTAGGCCTCAGCCTTAGACTTATGTTCCTTATTTAATCTATGGTTAGGGCATTGAACCTCCTTCTCCATAATCCAAACTCGGCTAGAACTTTGGCCCTTAATGAAAAAACTTACTAACTGTTACCCAACAAAAGTGGGTGATCCCCTTCGAGAAACTTTTCTCCTATTCATCTCTTCCATCTAGGAACCAACAACCCTTGACAACCACCTTGTAGCCGATGTGACATTCAATTCACATCTCTGCCACCTGCATCAACCATATGTCTACTCGCCCATTTGTCAACATCACAGTTGGAAGGTGTGCTCTTGATCGAAGGGTACTTTATTCTTTTTACAATCAGGCGCTTATGCTTGTTTGTATTTGGGAATTTTGGTATGGATTATGGGGTAACTTGGAACAAAGAAGTGTCCTTGTTGTATTCTTGTTCTCTCACCATTAGGATTTGACACCCACACATCCTCATCCCTGGGTAGGGCTTAGACATGCGCCTTCGGAGGTTAATGTAACTAAAAGTAAAATAAAGGGCATATAATGGCAACAAGAAAAACAAAATAAAAATCAAAATGAAAACGATGGTCGGGACTAACAAACTAGCACGTGGGAAAATGCTAAGCATGAGCTCTACCTCTATCATATGGCCATCACCTGATTCTTTGGCCAATGTTGCCCCTATCTCATAGAAGATAAGGAACCCTTGCATGTTCCAACCCCTGATGGGTGATGAACTGCCCCAACTTAAAGGGGGTAATAATTGCTATACATCATACAAAGTAAGCTCTCATTCCTTGAGCTACAAGCAATAATACAATGAAGAATTAAGAAAAAGAAAAAGGCAATATATAGGGGTCGAAAAACAAAGGCCGATGTAGCTAATGCATCCACGATTGATCCCTCCTCACATCTATACACCCAGGATGAGGTATTCCATCATAGCCAAAGCCTTTGAGCATGACACTTGGCTATGAAGTCCTTTCCCCCCTATTCCATCATTATTCACATGCCACCTATCGACTAAAGGGTAGACCAAAGACATGTCACTTCCCCTTGGGGTTGAGAACACCTAATAGGGTAGTATATTAACCACTCCTACCTACGGAGGTAACACCATTACGTGACCAAGGCCTCAATTTTAGAAGAGAAGCCTCATATGAAGTGTCATTTTTCCCATTCTTTCAAGCTTGGTTCGCTTAGATGCAATAATGATTAATGTACATGATGGTGAAAGTTACAACATTGTATATTGTGTGTAATTGGTAAGTGGTTCCATTTATATGTTCAAGCAACTTAACTGGGGTCCATGCCCTCTAGAGGGGCATACTAACACCCATAGGTGATGCATTGAGAGCCATGGGACTCTCGACAGTTGTAGATAATCATGCATAACCATGGGCACCTTTAGCACCCACACAATGTTCCTACAATCGCTTTATTATTCATGGGATGATGCACCTAGACCAACATGCCCTTGGCCAACTTAGTAATGATCACATCATTTTGCAATTGATCTAGGGCCCAGATGAGGTTTGCATCACACCTTGAGACATCGGAGGGCTAGAACCATCTTAAGGGCCCTCAATGTTGGAGCAAAATCAAACTTATTCACCACTTGGAGACCCATGAGACCCAATTTTATGCCCTAAACCCACATTTGGGGCTATACGATGATTTTCACAAAGATCTAGGGGCCAACCCCTAAATTATGATTTTAGAGGTCCTATACACTCATCATGATCCTTGAGGAGCCCAATGCATGCCCTAGAAGGGAAATCGGCTACCATGATGTCATCATTTAGTTTACTTCGGCTCACACGTGTGGCATATTATTTATACATATAATAAGCTGTTAAGTTGGCTTGTGACCTAGGCTATTATTTGCACACTATTTTATGATTAGAGGGCCTTGTAGGCTAAAATTTGATTTGATTTGTCACATATATATTAGAGATCAATTCATTGTAATCTCTCATCATGATCACTCTTGGATTTTTGGCATCATTAAGGAATTCAATCTCAATAGAGGAATCAAACTTGTCCTCTTTTGGATGTTTTGGATCTATTGGATGCATTTGGACATTTGGAAATGAAATTGGATATTTCTTGGAGCTATTCTTTGGCATAATGGAAGGAATTCTTGGATGTTCTCTTGTAAGTATACTTTATTTTTGAATATCTATTTTTCTGTGTCTATTGTATGTAATCGTTGATTCGAGGTCATGGTAAATTGTGCCCTAAGTTGATGAAGATTAATTGAATTACTATCTAGATGAATATTGCATGCATTACTCATGTATAACATGTGATGAATAGTCCTAGTGGTGAACTCATTGAAGCTCTCCCATAAAAATCCATTTTTCCAATATGTGGGTAAATGCTTGAAATTTTCTTGTTAGGGTATCAAATTGCAGCCTCCTTGGAAACAAGTTTAATTAATCTAAACCATCCTAGACTCCATTCTCCCAAGGGACAAGGAAATGGTCTAATTGTTTGGTGATCATTCTTATATTTATCCATATTTTCTCTCTCTAAATTTCAGTTCTTTCAAGGTTAGGGTAGAAATCCAGGGCTTGGTGCAAATTTCTAGGAAGGGTTTAGATGATTAGAGAGCCTAAACATCAAGAAGGTAGGGCTTGCCACAAAACCTGTCAATTTGGTGAGCATCCACTCCAATTTCATCCATAAATTCTCTTGCCCTGAGTGTTTTCCCTAAGAGGGAAACCCTAGTTTTTCTTCCTTGAGCCTTGGCATTGATAATATACATTGCAAGAAACCTTTTCTCCTAGGCTTGACCTTGCGTTACTCCTACACTCGTCAAATTTAGCAAATCCTAGGTATTTTGACCTTATTTCTAGGCCTCTTTGTAGAAAGTGAATTACTCCTTTGTGAAGCCTTGAGCATTAATTTTATCATTCTTGAAGAGTTCCTAGCGAGATCATTTCATACCTTAACCCTAGAATATCTATTCTAAGTGATCTCCCTCCTACCGAGACTCCTCCTATTAGTGAAAATCTATAAAGAGCAGGGGGGTTTGGTTTTGGTGACAATGGGCCACTACCCAATTGTTGCTTCTTGGTCTAGATTATACCTTGAAGGGTTTACCTCTCCAAGGCCTACCAGACTTTGTGGCAACACTAACAAACTTGGCTCTCCTTCTAGGGCACTATAGTGGCTACTCTTTTATCAAGGCTCTGATACCATGTTGAATTTTCTAGAAGGATGTTAAATCATTGACCCTCTCAAGGACTATTCAAGGCACTCCTAAGACAAAATTTAAGGGGGCATTCTGAGGCTGATCTCAAGTCTGTTTAAAGCACTTTCTTGGTCTTATTTTAGGGCTTCCCGGGATGGACACTATCATAAGCCTAATTCCCTTGGGGCAGATTATTGAACGTTGAGGCAACTCTACGTCTTCCAGTGATATTTCTTTTAGAACAAATATCAATGGATGAAGAAGTTTAAGCCCTCCTTTCAAGTCAGACTTGAGGACAATGTTCCAAGCATATCATAGATCCAAATTGAAGCAAGCAATTTGAATAGAAGGCTAAATTACTAACTGTAATTTTGAAGTTCTTCATGTTCGATAAAAAGTTGTCATTGATGTCAATATACCTAGAAACCCTAACCCTTACCCTTAATCCTAAATCCTAACCCTAGTCCTCATTCCCTACAAAAAAATCCTATAAACAATTTTTTTTCCAATTTTATAATCCCTATTTACTTGACACAATAATAATAATAATAATAATAAAAAGGAGACCTAACTCTCTATTCCTATCTCTCTATATCCTATACAAAAATCCTCTTCCTATTCTCCTATTTGATGGCAAAAGAAAAACACGATAAAATTAAAAAATATGTACTCCTATCTACTAGTCAGCTTTATCTCTTTCAAAAGTCAATGTATTAAACCAAGATATACACTATATATTGACGGTAAGGAACTCCCAAAATGTATCATCTGATCAATCAATATAGAGTTCGGTAAAAAGGAGGACAAGTTCACATCTCATGAACTAAAAAAAAGAAAAAGGAATATATTTGAGATTTTTTTTGCGGACCAATAGGTGGATTTTTCATGGAGACCTGAGGGAGGCTACTCATTGCAGGCGTATTACAAATTGGTTGGTTGGTATTTATTGTAGATTCATCACACACTTATCCATTGCAGACTCTTTCCTTTTGCAGACTTGGGGAAAATTTATGTTGTAGCCTTGAGGTATTTTGCAAACCTGTGGAAAATTCATATTGCAGTCTTGAGATATTTTGCGTAACCAATTGAAACCAACCAAAAACAAAGAAGTCAATGTTGGTTAATGGTCAGAAATTCAGCCCGAGGTCAAGTTCAAACTTGAGGTTAATGTCCAAATTGCAATCAATGGTCAACTCGATCAAAATTGAGCTCAATCAAGCCTTAGGAAAGTTGGCCAAACTTCAGAATAAACTCAGTTGATCCATCCTCTTTCTGTTCCTTTTTGTGGTTGCTTAAGAATATGTGTTTGTTGTTGTGTGGTTGGTCAAATGAAGGACTGTCATTGTATATATATACTAGTCAAATGTGGTGAATTTGACCAAGGGTCACCCCATTTATGGTGGGTCTGGCTTGACTATTTTGAGCCTACATCATGCCCCAAAATTAAAATTGTTATTTTAATTTCCACAGTTTTTCTAGTCCAACTTAGGAGGTCTCTAAGCATGTGGGAATACCTCCTGATGCTACACAAAAATCAACAAAAGGATCCAAAATATCACATCTCTACAAGTAGTGCAATACACAAGGCTAGGTAGAGCTTTCAAGAAGAGGCCGAAATACAAGTGTGATGGTGAAAAATAAGAAATGAATGATCCTCAATATATATGAGATCTATCACTTACTAATATTAGCCTAGAAGCCCTATAACAAATTTGAATATGAATATGAATCAAGATAATGGGTTACAAACCAAACTAATAGCTCATAATAATAAAAATATGCCACAAAAGGTCACAAATGTGGATTCAATCTCTCCCTCCATAAGCATGATTTCATGTCCATTTTGGGCAATAAACACTGTGAAAGTGCACGAATGGGCTAGGGGGAATGTCCAATCATCATAATCAACTACATCCTTGAGGGGAAGCCCTCAAGAAGTGCCTCAAAATTCCCCCAAGTGTTAAAGCCATGCTTTAGGTGTCTTGCATCACTTTTTAACGGGCTAGAAGTGACATAACACCATCTCTCTCTAGCATTGGGGCCCCAAGTGGTAGTACAAGCCATCCCTTTTCATCTTAGTGATGACCATCATCATCTAGACTTAAGAACAAATCATGCCAATCAAAGGGTTTCAAAGCTACCTTGGGGGCATACTGGGTTTGTTGGGTACATCATTAAGAATCTCCAACACCAAGTAGCAAAAGGAGCTTAGTGTTTTAGTATCTGGAAGTGTTATAGGGGGTCAATCATCTGTTGGAGTCATCAAAGTACCCAACACTCTACTCTATATGGGAAACACTACATTTGAAAGATCATCACTACTCTCTGAAAATATACAACGACCCAAAATGATGTGTAGTGGAGGCATGAAATGTGCTCTTAGGACCTCTGCTACGATGTGAAGGACCACCTGGTAAAACCATCTCAAAATCAAGTGAAAGTTACCACTCATTAGGGACAATGACCATAGATGCATCATAGTGAACCACACTTAATTGTTAAGGGCATAATAACACTTACAATTGGGATCACCTTCAAATATTGAAGTAGACCAAGTCTCGTAAAAGTGTTCCCTACCTATGTTAGAGATGGCTATATGGTCAACCCTATTAGGTGTTTCCAACCCCTAAGGGAAGGTGACATGTCCTAGGTCAACCCTTTAATTCATAGGCATTCATGATAATGTGTCAATGAAGGAAAACAATCAACCTATCTTCTGAAGAATATTGATATTGGTACCATCAAGTCTCATGATAATATTTCATCTTGGAATTCCTATAAGCTCAACATTCCACAAAATATTGATTTGGTATGGTTAGATTATTTCACAATACGACAATTATGTACCACACTCATAAGTTCATATCGTCTTGTATCATCAAAGATGAAAGTTTTGAAGATTGAAGAAATGAGAAGACATTACAAAATAGAAAAAGGTATCAAGCCTTTTCATTAATAAGCTTAGAGGACAAAGCTTTTCTAAAGGGGAAGACAATGTTATGAACATAATATATAATTAATAATAATAAATAATTAGTATATTGAAGATACGTCTTAAAAGACATGACTATAAGTGAAGATGCACCTTGCCTATAATTTAAATAGGGCCCTCATTTGTAACCTAAATATCAATTTTATTTCCAACATTCTTATATATAAATATTATTTTTCCTATAATGGATATTTATTATTTACATATTCTAGATATCTAAATATCTAAATATTCATGAGTATATTATTTGTTTGTTACATAGAGGAGCACATCACATGTGTGGGCCTCCTTGTTTCTAATAGGTTGCAAGGGTTTAGGCCCAATTATGTATTTTCAGCCTTCCTTAGCTCACATATATATAGAGGAAGTAAAGAGTCCTTTGACTCACCATCTTGATCAACTTGTGTTTAGAGATGCTAACAAAAGAGTGCTTTAGTCTCTCTTTGTTGTGGATTCTTCCTTGTATTCTCTCTCTTGGTCTTAGAGCACTAGGGTTCTTGGAGAATTTTTTGAATGTGCTTGGAAAGGATTTTACTCTAAGAAGACTAAGGAGCTGGGGTTTCTGAGAATCCTTGGGGGAGAAAAGCTTATGCTTGTTGGAAGAAGAGGAAAAGGGAGATGTCTTGTTTAGAGCCAAGGACTCTTACTACTGTGATTCTCATTTTTGGAGGATCTTTGGTGTAGCTAGGGTTTTTCATGGTTTTCTTTAGCTAGATTTTTGGAGAGTTAGAGGATTTTACTATCCTTGGGATGAAGCTCTCCAAAATTGTCTATTTGCAG
Organism: Pinus taeda; assembly: GCA_000404065.3. Classification (NCBI taxonomy): domain Eukaryota; kingdom Viridiplantae; phylum Streptophyta; class Pinopsida; order Pinales; family Pinaceae; genus Pinus; species Pinus taeda. Next base: position 10,808 of record APFE031228131.1, read on the forward strand.
ATTTGACTTTTAGCAATCATTGTCTACATGGCTTTGTAATTTCTAGCTCTTATATGCCTTACTGATTTGGCATATATTAATGAGGAATAGTTAAGGGTTTTAACATAGATACTGAAGACAATAGCACAAAATTTAATGTTGTCATAATTGCCTTCACAGAAGTAATTTTTAGATCTGGCTTATTCATGATAAAATTTCATAAAATTTCCCTACAATGCTGAAACTTAGAGTTGATAAGATTAGTATATTTTTTCTTGGATTGCCTTGATGATTAGGGTTGTGAAGAGTGAATTATTGTCTCTTTTTGTTGTTGTTTTATGTGTAATTCAAAGCAGCCCTAAGGCTGAAAAATCACAGGGAAAAGAACTAGGAAACATTTAGAAAATAGGTGAAATTTTTGAAGTTACATTAATTTCCCTAGATCCATAAATTTCTATACTTAAGGGGAGATGTTGAAATAATGGTGTAATCTTAACATACAACCACAACCAGCCTTAATTTGTAATCATTATTATTGTGTTTCTAATGTTGAGCTTAAAGTGGACCTAGTTAACACTATTTTATCATATATTCCTAGGTGGTTAAGACCACCCAGTCAATATGTGGGTCCATAGCCCTTCTTGGAGAGGACGCAATATCTCTTGAGTTGTGTGTAAATTATGTGATATGCTTGTTTTTTCTAATATGTGGGATTTAACCAATGGGCACCAGAAACTCTGTGTTCACTATCATGTTCTTGTGTTGCATTGTCTCTTAAAGGCACTTGTCATTTCATGTTGTCTCGACTTGGTGTTGTTTTTCTTCTTTGTTTTACAAGTTGGTTAATTCAATACCATCATTGACTTGTGAATCCTAACAAAGTACAAATTGTATAGATTCACAATCTATAAACATTGTGAACGCTCTTTTGTTTGAGTGTCAAAATAAAACAAACTATAAGATAGTAGCCGAAATGAATGAATAAATGACCATATATTGGCATGAACCAAAACTGAGCTATTATGAATCTAGTTAAAATCTGAAAATAAATTAAATATTAAGAGACATGAAAAAGATGAGCATTACAAGTAAACTTGGAAACTACAACATTTGATTTCAATCATCATCAACAACTTTTAAAATCGAAACATAAAATATATGAAGAGGTTGCTAAATGTTGTTTAAAGAAGTAATATCATATATGTCACTAGAGATGAGAGAGGGCAATAAACAATGTACAGAATTATGAAATGATTTAATGCACCATGTAAACTAAATTAAGAACTAGAGCCCAAAATTTGTATTCATTTTCTTTTGACCAATTCACTAACGTAGAGCTTTATTCTTACTTGACCTTGTTTGGGGTAAAAACCAGTGGACAATATGCACCTAGAATGTAAACTATAGGAAGTCAAATTGAATATAAATTTCGGAAGTTCAATGGACTTTAGGTCGCTCTCTCTAGCAAAGGCTCTACTTTCACAAGATCAACAAAACATATTTGCTCTAGCCATATCTGACGTAGTATTGTCTTCCTGGTCCACACAGTCCTTATTGTTCCCCAAGATAAAGCAATCAGTTGCCCACCAATAGATTTTACTCTTCAATCTCACGTTTTAGGAGAGCTCCTGCAAGTAGCACTCAGGGGCCTAACAAGATCATCGAACCCAGTCCACTCATTCCTAGCTATTCCGCACAAGAAATTCTTAAACTCAGACTAGGGACTATTGACCACACTTTGTCAACGGTCTGAGAAAGCAGTGTACAAGGAAGTGGAGAAAAATTTCCAAAGATCACAGTCATCAATCAACATGAATTCATCATTGTAAACCCAATTTCTGCAAATTTTATTGTAAATGACACTAGTGTGACCATTTAATTATGTAACAAAACTTAGGTAAGCCTCTAATTTTGGCAAAGAATTTCACCCTAGGAAGTTTTTTAGCCTCCCCGAATTATGTGTTTGTAAGCACGCATAATCGATAAAGGTTTTCTTCCAGCTATAACCCCAAAGCTAGGATGGAATTCTTTGACAAGGTCTTAGGTGAGGCATAGTGTTTATAGAGTCTTTTATAAAAGTTTGTTTATGAATATTTCTAGTGCATGGTCCCTCGTAATTAGAACACCACAGCTTAATTATTTTATTATAAACACTTGGTTTCATACTAGATCGTGTTGTGTCACAGAATTTGGTAATTTCTTGAGAGTCTATGTCTAAAGGTGTTTTCCCCTTCTAAGGGTTGATAATGTAATTATTTTGATGTAAAAATATTTTAGTGCATGGCACCTCGCAATTTAAAACCATGGTTAAAATATTTGAAGTGGGAAAAATATTAATCCCCCTTAAAGTCAATTAATTAATTTTTCTGACTAAATTAAATAAAAAATCCCAAGCCAAAAAATTAATTAAGTTTGAATAATAATAATTATAGAGAAAATAACCTCTCTCTAAATGGAAAATAATAAAAAAATCTTGAATAAAAAAGAAGTCAAATTTTGAAGGTCTTTCACCAAAGGAAAAATTCATATTTTAAGAAAATTTCAGCTCTTGGACCTTAATAGTCAAGTCAAAGTCAATTTTTTTAGAAAATTAATCCAAAATAGTAAAAATGGTTTTTAAGATAAATTTGATTTTTTCTTCAAAAAAAACAAATTTGACGATGGATATTAAAAGAAGATTAAGTTTTCGATGATCGAAATTATTTTGACAATGATCAAACCAGCTAGTCGTTATTTTCCACTTGCATGAGTTTTATCTATATAAGGAAGCTATCAAGCTTCTATTTCCCATCTTTTGATGGTGTGATTTCTAGGTGAAGTGATTTTCTATTGATGTACTAAGATTATGCTCTACTGGAAACATTTTTCTCATAATAGAAAGACTTTGGGGTTTAATTCATGGTGTTCCTCTATCTGTTGATCTGTGGCATGTGCTAGTTATGTGTTTATCTTTTATATTGTGCTACATATTTAACTATTATTTCATTTGTCAGTGATAAGAACATTCTATTGGTACAAGTTATCTTAGGTGATCTAATTCACCATATGATCTAACAATTTCTCTTAAGATACACTAGCCCTTGGCCTCCAAGTTCACAGGTTGTGGGGAATAACCGACCTTGTTTGGGCTCTAAGCTTTCATTGTGATGAATTATTTTAGAGAAGGGATTTTAGTTGGTCTATCTTTCAAAATTATTCATTCATGAAATTTATTTAAAAATTTCAGTTTTTTTTTTTTTTTTAATTTCACCTTCGGCTAAGAAGATTTAATTTGCTAATGAGAGCTAATAATTTTATATTGTAAATATTGAAATATTTATAATATTTCTAACCCTTGTTCTAATTTTGTAGCACTTTGGGTATTTGGTGTTTTGAATTATATATATATATATATATATATATATATATATATAATATATATATATATATATATTTGGGGTTTTGGGAATTCTTTCATTCATTTTTGCAAGGCAACCCTCAAGTGATCAAGGAGATCGAAAATTTTCTGAAGAAGTTAGCCCTAAGGATATGGTTTGAAGGGTTATCTCATTCAAGTGAGACATCTAACCTTCTTGGGCAATTTTATTGGGTTTTGAGGTAGATCTAGCCCTCAGACACCCTCCAAGCTCAATGCTCAACCAAGAAAGGAAGACACTACCCTACAAGGTGAAAATTTTGGCGTTTTGTGGTAAATTTTTGTGATTGTAAGGTTCTGAAATATTTTTAAAGCCTCTAAGGCCTAACTATCACCTTTTTCTAGCCTTGTTGTGGCCTTTCCTACCCTTTTCAATGAGTCACTAGCCCTATTTAACCCTAGTCGCAACTCCTTTTCCCTTGGATGTCAGCTCTAGAGGGCTTTTCTCTTAAGCTGCAGGCCATTTTTGGTCTTGTTTAGCTTTGTCGTGGCCTCACTGGGCCTCCACACCCTCTCGATTGCCTCCTTTTCCCTTCGCTGCAGGACCCCTAGGGCCTTTAACCCTCAGGACAACCCTTCTAGGCCTTGCCATGGGCCTTCAAACCTTTTCGACCCTCCTTTGGCCTTATTCCCTTAGCCGCAAGCCACTTTTGGCCTATCTCCTTTTCCTTAGGCCTATTAGGCCTTCCTAGCCCTAACATTAGCCTTTCTAGGCTTAGCGTTGCCCTTTCCTAGCCTTTAGCCCCTCATCATTGGCCTTGGTAGCCCTTCTCTAGCCCTCATTAAGTTAATGGTTTGTGGTCTCTAACATCTTGTTTTGCAACAATTTTAGAGCTAACACTATGGTTGCAGGTGGGCAAGTTCCTTGGAAAGGTTTCTAGCCATCAAACAAGGCCATAAGGCCTGGTAGTTTTCCCTCTAACCCTCTTTGTCTCACCACTAGTTCATTTGGATTCTGAAGAATATTAATGACATGGTTTTTCCTCTAACCCTCTTTGTCTCACCATTGGTTCATTTGGATTCTGAAGCATATTAATGACATCGTTATTTTCCAGGCCTAAACATATCTAAAACAGTCCTAAATTCATTAATTAATAACCTAAGGCATAAAAACATAATCTTGTGGTTGAATTAGTTATAAGTAAAATTTTGAGGGATTGTGGGTGAAATTCAAAGTTGGATATGTTTGCTACAGACATCTTAAGTCACCTACAATAGTGACAAAAACATACAACAGTGGCATAATAATCAACTTACAATCATATTTCATCATTGGTAAATCATCAACATTGGTTGGGTTTGCATTTCTTGACATATCTTGTCATTTTTTGGAGGACTATGATATTAATATAGGGTCTGATATATGAATCATAAGGTTTGATCACAAACATAACAGTGGTGAAAGATTTAATCAGTCATCATCCAATCTCACTGGTAAATCATGTGTATTGTTTGGCTAGTTCATTGGTTGGTGTATCTTGTGATTTTGGGCATTGTTGTGATCATCTCTTGACTGTCATCTCTTGCATCCATTGCACTTTGCATACATTGCACTCAAGCATATCGATGTTCGCATTCTCATTAACAAACATAAGTGCTCTAAAAGGAAAATTAAATTGCTAATTGTTGGATAAGATTGGCTTATTGCTCTAAAGAAATATATTGTGGTGAATGCTCTCTTTTTCTCATTGATAGCTAGCATTGTTATGACATTGCTCTTTGAAGAAAATTCTTATTTGTCATTGTTATCATATTGCTAAAAAGGTTGGCTATTGGATAAATGTTATATTGCTTTTCATTGCCATAACATTATAGTAACATTGTGTTTTGCAAGTGAGCTTCACATCTAAGTTCATAATCTTACAAATCAAGTCACTCTTAAAGCACTTAATTGATCATCATCACTAAGATAGGGTAGTCATGAAATCTAAAGAATTGTTAATTGTGTTTGTAAAGAATCAAAGTTCTCTCTTTTGCCTCTAAATTGGCGCATTGGCATTCTATTGTTACAATCTAAATAATCTTAAGAAGTTGCTAATTGTGTTTAAAAATCATCCATATCTAATAGCCATTGTTGAAAGAAGCATTGGATTTTGTATATTTATGGTCATTTCATGAGCAATTTCCTATTGTGATCTTGGCAACATTTTCTAGCGCCATCTATCTGGTTCATTGAGCACTTTTCTTTTGGTGGAGATTGTCATTTCCATTGTTAAGTACTTTGATTTCCCTTAATCGAACATCATTTGGATAAATTATCTCTAAGTACTTAAAACCTTAACAATCTCACCTAAAGATAATCATCATCTTGCACTTGCATTTTAGGACTAGACTTGCATTAATTAAAATTACCTCCAAGCATAAGATTGGTTGATAGAAAGATAGAACCACGTTTCTCACCCTACTTGTGAAGCCTAGACCCTCTTTTGTGGTTAACACGGTGACCTTGCAGACGTCAGAGCCACAATCTTTGCAACGTCAAAGACATCGGGTGGTTAGAACCCCATGGAAAGTATCGTTAATATAGCCTTTGCTATCTTTCCTTGGCTTTCCCTCTTACAACATACACTAGAGACTAGCTTCAAAATAGTTTGAGAGGAAGGAATTATTTAGATAGGCATTTAATTTAAAATAAACCAAGATATTGCATTTCACTTAATTTTAGGTGTCACATCTCATATAGGATAGTGTGCATCCTAAAGCAACAACTGTTCATCTGGTGACTTGGCAGATAATTTGATGACTACTATCTCAGCAAACCACAGTGTTGTTACAGGCTCCCTCAGCGAACTACTGTGATGTTATAGACTCTCTTAACAAACTATAGTGTTGTTATAGGAGAAACAACAAATCCTTGCTCTCACAACAAACTACAGTGTTGTTACAGGAGAAACAACAAAATACAACGTTGTTACAGGCTCTCTCAACAAACTACAGTGTTGTTACAGGAGAAACAACAAAATACAACGTTGTTACAGGCTCTCTCAACAAACTACAATGTTGTTACAAGAGGAACAACAACAACAACAACAACAAAAAACAGCGACAGTCCGTAAAAACACAATTTGAAGATCCCTTCGTAACTCCCCAACCAAGGATCTTTTTGGGAAATCGCTCACGAGGTACCAAATAGACCCCGTTCTGCACAAAACCCAGATGCCAGAATTTTGAATTTCGTCTTCCTTTGATCAGAAATTGACCCGCAAAATTGATGACAGTTTTCCTTTACGAATTTTCTTTCTTCTATTTGCTTGATAAAAAGTGCTCTGTATTCTCGAATCTGTAATGTAAAATGACTCTTTCCAATACACAATCTTGAATGCAAAAGTATTGGATTAGAAGATTAACTGAATTATGATTCTCCAGGTTCTCATTTAAATGTAAATAACATAGAAAATATACTGCAAGAATCCTCATTCAACACAACAATTTAAAGACAAAATCAATTTCAATCTCCAGATATTAATATTATGGTTCACAAACCTCACAAACACATGCAAATAACTGTCTCACACACAGATTTGATTTGTTGATACAAAAAACCACTAGTCTTAGAAATGTTGTTCAATTAACTTCAATCTCGCACCAAAACTTCGAGAACCCAAAATGTTCCCACCTCTCTTTCAAAACTAAAAGCAACTGTCCAGAAATGAGTTCATGGATGTGACCCAATCTTTCCTTGGCCTTAAATACCTACTAGGCTACTAGCTATTAAATTATTTCTTTTAATTAGATATTACTAACTAATTTTAACTAAATATCAAAAACATTTTCACAAATAAACTTTAAAATGTTCTATCCTTGACATGTGATCAATCCATCACATTGCTACGCTCTTAGTCTGACTTTAATAACTTATCATTTTTATGTGCTTGGCCTAACGCACCTGCATCATAATTCATTTTCAGCGAGTTATTGACTCCATCAAGGCACTGGGCTCTCAACTAATTTAATCAAATCATGCTAATAATTAAACTTGCTAATCATTTAAACCAAGTTGCTAGGCCATTCAGTTCCCGACGAGTCTCTTATTCACACATATCATAGGGACTAACCCCCATAGTCTATTGTATGGAGACAACTAGAATGAAGAGGGTGAGGATCAGAGTGACAACCCCCACCCTGAGTCGTTGTTGCAATCATTTGTACAATTTGGGCGACAACATGGACCTTCACTACAATTGAGGACAATGATAGCTCCGCATCTTCCATTGCAAGTGGAGAGTTGGTTCTTTTCTTGAAAATTGATATACCTATCTTCCATCCATTTTTTAGGGTTCACCTTTTGGGTTTATCCCTTTGTACTCTTATCTTTACTTGTATTTCTTTTTGCACCTAGGAGTTGGTTTTGGCATTCTCACATTGCTTTTGTGACATATTGTACTTTCTAGTGCCATTAACCTATTTTGATCACTTGTGGACATTAATAAACTATCTTTTTCTCACGCTAATAATATTCCTTAGTACTATATTAGTTAATAATATATATAGCACCATTAATACTATCAACTGATTCTATAGTGTTGAAGATATGGGGAAAAAATGTCTAAGCTAGCTACATTGTATCAAAGACTGCAACTCATCCTTTATGCATATGGTAGTTTCTGATCTATTAGGCTACAGGTCGTTAGTTATCGGACAAACTGGGAGTGTGGTACTCTGACGATCTATTATTTTTGTATAATATTTGACAATTCTTCCACAAAAGAACAATTCAACCGTGAAAAGATTTTGTTGTAGAAACTTTTATCCATGTTTTCTAAGAGCACTGCACCCAGATTTATATTATCCAAATGATTATCAATTATTAATAACAAAAAAGCCCTTTCAGAATTTTCCATGCATTTAATATATAACACAATTGCTTTCCATAAAGTTAGAACATTTCTAGGAAACTACTCAAACGAGTTACCGGGATCATAATATACACATGACCTTCTACAAGCTAGGAACTAGAAACAAGCATGCATTTCTTGAACCTATCAAGTTATGCGGATCAACAAAACAACTAGTAGGAACATGCAACTCATGACAAATATGATAAGCCAAGAGAGGCAGCTGGTTTTGAAGCTTTGTGAATATATTTTCCCAGCTCGCTCATTTACACTATTTGTACTTGCTAAACTGTGGTCCAGTGCCTGTTCTGTAGAACCAAGAATCTGTACACACAATGGAATAGTTAAATCATAAGCATCAACTACACAAGATCAAGGTTTTGCATGTCAAAGCATATTGTTTGAGTGTCAGTTTTCAGAAGGAAAACATTTGACAAAAGAAGCAGCACATTTTCTTCATACCTTGTCAGTGTCAAGCAATGATCGATTCATCATGAGACTAGTCTCCTTAAGTTGATGAGCTAAACCAACCATTTCATCTGTTAAGTTCTCCTGCAGTTTCCTATTATAAACCATAGTTAGAATAAATGGTCATACTCAAAATATCAAACTGAAATTATTGCAAACATGGGTTCAAGAGCCAACAATTCACTTATCGCCACTGTTTCAAAGATTATACAAGACAATATTGCATCTCAATGACATTCCATTTTGTTATGAGTAATACCTGTGCTTTTCAATGTGCCTTTGAGATTGTGCATCTAGTTTTATTGGTGACTCAGGCTTGGCAGTCACACCCACTTGACCTTTACTTTGCTTCTCGTTATTATGTCTGTATCAAGATGAATTAGTTTACATGTAATAAGATCATTTGGGCAAAAGTCATACAGTGAGTTGAGTACTAATAAAACAGACTATTTTGAATTTTTCAAGTCTAAATGGAGTTAGAAGGAAAATGATGCACCTAAGTGAAAAGGGCAGGGTAGTATCAAAAGGGTTTTAGGACATGAAACATCTAATCACCCAAGAAAGTCAAGTATCTTTAGATCTTTTCCAACATCATTTCTCCCTAGTGTTATGTGGGTGTGTGGGAAACAATAGTCAGATACATCTATCTTGTGGCATCTTGAAATAGTTTCTACAACTATCAAATCTCCTCCTCTTGCACCTTTGCAGAATCATATCCATTTTACCCCAAAACTTAGAGCATGTAACTAATGATTTGAGATTTCTAAAACTATTCAACACACTCAATTCATTCCTTGCATATATACTACTTTATTTAGTCAATATATAATTTCCAGAGACGCAAAATGAGATATATCATATCGAACTGCTCAGATCTGGTACTCACATGGGTCTCTGTCTTATCATTGGAGTTGAAGATGTGGAAGCAAAGCCTATTTCATCAGCAATTTGTTTCCCTTCCCGTTTAGGCACATCTTCAATTTGATTGGTATCTGGCACTTTTGGGTGCTCTGATGCTTCTAACTATGAACCCAATACATCAAAACCAATGTTAAATGAAGGAAACCAATGTTCAACAATAGTCGTCACCAATATCAAAATGAAATAACCTTGAAAACTTATCAATATACAAACACAAGGTGAGAAATCCTGGAAGATCTAGCATTAAGTTTAAGATCACCTACTGCTACAATTGCTTCAATATTCACATATTTGAGTAAAACTCAAATCCTTCGTTCAATTTCTCAATCTGATGTGCGAAAACAGTAGGTATGTTTCAAACATAGAAAGGCGAGAAAGAAAGTGCAAATATCACTCACAGAACCAGAGATTCTATAAGTCTTGCAACATTACAATAATAATTTCATTTCAAATATAGCAGCACAACCAGTTTAGGTTAAATCTCAAGGCTAATACTAGCACCAGCTATTTGTATTACATTTTAAATAAACATGAATGGAATGAAATTAACTATGACGACACAGCTAGCTAATGTAGTGTTTAAAATAATTAATGACACTTTGGATAAATGGAAAAGAACCCACAATAGTGTTAGGTATCTTTCACATTATCTTATATGTCCAAATCTGTTCATCCCCATGAACAGCTCTTAGCAATATGCCTCCATGCAAGCAGGCCCTCTTAGGGGGGCAGTTCCATGTAGCCACACATTGACCAGAAAGGTGCCTAACAGGTTAAGTACTATATAACAACCCTCTAGTTGCTCGGTTTACTAATCATTCTTATTCTTAATTTTGAGCATGAGCATATATTGCACTTGTTGACCACTCATGTGTCGACTAGAGGATTGTCAAAGACCCTATATGCGGAATACATTTTTTCATGGTCAGAGCAGTCAGAAATCCAGAGGATCATCATCATCTTTCAGCAAAATGTCAAAGTTATATAATCTAAATTTTGCAGTCCTACGGGGTCATTGTAAAAATGTTCTAGTATGATCAAATTGAGTCATGTAACACACTTAGGTAAACTTATGATTTTTGTTAAAGAGTTTCACTCTAGGGAGTTTTTTTTCCTTACCTAATTATTTGTGTTTCCCAAACATCAAATAATTGGTTAAGTTTTTCTCCCAAACATAATCCAAAGCTAGAGTGGGGCTTGATGGTGAAGTCTTAGGTGAGTCCTAGTGTATAAAGTCGATGTAAATTGCCATACTAGATCATGTCTAAAGTTTCACAGAATTTGGTTGTGTCGAGGGGTCAGTTTTTAATTGTCGAAATTTCTCTTATGAATGAGAATTTTATGTAATATTTGATGAAAAGATGTAAAAAGTGATGTCTATAGAAGTTATAGGGGGCATAAGTACTTAAAATTACACCTCAACTCATAAAATTTCTACTTAGACACACTTTGAGAGTGGAAAAATATGTTTGTACCCCTCTAGGGTCAATTTTTAATTTCCGGTAAAACATAACAAAATAATTAGCCAGAAATCGGTCAAAAAATTAAAATGAGAGAAAATAAATAAGTGCAAAAATAATTAAAAAAGATGTGGACTTTCCCGAGGAAAGTATGAAGGAAAAAATTAAGGAATCTCCATGATTCAAGCAAGGAAAATCCCACAAAAAGTTCATTGGCCCAAGAAGAATTAATTTCCAAGGAAAAATCGAATTTTTGGTCGAAAGAGGTTGTCAAGAGAAACTAGTGGTGAGAGTGTGATTGAATGTAGAGTTGTCTAAGTATGTGTTGTAGCAGCTACAACCACCCTCCAAAATTTTGCCTTAGCTTCTTTTTGGAGCTTCCCTACCAACTTTTCACAGCAACATGTCTTGCCTTGTCAAGTACACAAGCTTCAGTGATTTTCTTGCAGAATGACACCCTCTCCATGAGAGCTTGTTGCATCCCCCTCACAGGTTGTTTCTCCGGACTTGGTCCAGTGGCAGGCTAAGCAACGCCCATAAGAAATTGCGCAATTCTGGAGGGGAACCAGTCTTCCCTCCAGAAATTGCACAATTTTGTCTGGCAACCTACTGGGCTCCAAAATTGCGCAAATATGCTTGTCACTATTCACTAGAAAAATTGCGCAATTCCTCCCAGCAGGGTTGCTCAGCCCATAAATTGCGCAATTCTAGGCAACAATCAACTGCTCTGCCCAGAAATTGCGCAATCCTTTTGGGCAGCCAACCCAGCTCCCTCCAAGAAATGCGCATTTTTCCCCTCAGCTGAGTAGACTATTGCATGTGCAGTGGGGTTGACCGGTTCCACCTAGGACCAAGAAAACTTGACTTGTATGCATGGGCTGCTATTTCCTGGAATAGCAAAAAGCATCCCTAGATTTTAGGGATCTATTTTTAGCAATTGGAGGTTACATGCAAAGATCGTTTTAGAATCTTTCCTCCAAGTGTCACTTTTTCCTAGATTTGTGGCATGCACATCATGAGCCTCAAACTTATTTATTCGACACTTCAGAGCTCACTTATTCACATCGATCTTGGAGCTCTGACATCCCAAAACACATCCAGCTCAGCTATTCATAGGTAACTTGTTTTAACTTGTCTTTTGCAGCATTTTTGTCGCTCTTTGTGTTTTTGCTTGTGTGAGTGTTGTTTGCTTGATTTCTGTGAATGCTTGTTGTCATTGACATACATACTAGCTTGTTGCATGCATGAAACTGCTTTGCACAAATGGTCGCCGATTCGGTGACTCACTGCACCCACATGCATGTTGTTTCGTTTTCTAAATCTTTCATTCACTGTTTGCATGCACGATCATTCACTCTTGCTTACACTCAATATCACCATGCAATCACATTCACATTTGCTTTCAGTTGCCCGTTGGCAGGTCTAGGCAGCCTTGGCCTGGACTCTGCCTCACCAAGACAGCATTGCGCAATCCTGAGAAGGCTCTCTCTTCCCCTCAAGAAATGCGCATTTCTACCCAGTGATTGTCCTCTAGTCTTGCATTGCGCAATTATGAGGGCAATGACTACTGGCCCAGAAAATTGTGTAATGCAATCACTGGGCCTGCAACCACTGCCAACTGAAATTGTGCATTGCGCAGTTCCAGCAGGCCAGCCTGGAT
>APFE031228131.1:35472-61111 GCA_000404065.3 Pinus taeda
ACAGCTCATAACCTACATGATGAGTCCCTTGTCTATTTATATTCATGCATTGGTTACTATTTGATGAAGAAGATCGCTAATAATCTAGCATGAAGAAAATCCTAATCTAAAGAAGTAAAATGTATTCACAAACAGATACTAATCAACGAGAAATCACCTAATGCTAATGCCCTATATTTCTCAACAACTTTTACCATCTATAACTTTTAGTAATGACCATAAATTATATCTCTTTTAATTATAAATAAATGTGCAGGCTTGTATAAAATTACATACATACAATCCGACAAAACATGTCAAGAGCCCAGATAGGTTTTAAAACTCGGAGGAAACATTTCTCCATATATTAAATATATCTTGTTCACTGGACATTGGAGCTGCCACAAATTTCTAGGCAAAGAACTGCCCATAGCCATCCATATTTACAGTCACCATTTCTTTAATAAATATACAGTCACCATTATTATGCAGGAATCCGTATAAGATTAGACAGTTACAATGGTTGTGAAAAATCTTTCAATGGATATTAACCACATTGCATTGTATTAGAGGATTATACTTTGGGGTTTTGGCTTCCCATACTTCTTTTTTTCCAACAAATGTATTGGGGCACAGCTGATTTGGATCTACCTTGGATTTTCTTGCTCCATCCATTAATGATGGAATCGAAAAGAACGACATTGTCTAACTATTCAACGTTTTTAGAGTTTTAGGCCAGAATCTAGTGAAACAATTTTTTTATCCGATCGCGTTTTGATGTTTGCTAAAATCTGTTTCTGAATGCATAAATGGATTCAGTGCCCCGAAAAACCCCTTTGCACTCGGCTTGTGTAGAGTTCACATCAAACTTGCAATTGCAACAAATTCCTACTAGATTTTGGGAAAATTTGACAAGAAAATTTGCCTAATAAATCTCCACAATGTAGAACAGTTAGACTACCATGAAAATAAGGAACATACATAGGCATGAGGCATGACATGGTAGTGTACTTTTCATCACAATCAATCTTTGGGGAGGTACAAATTTATAATGTCTTACTGCATAATATTAAATATACAAAGGTGTTTTTGTGAAAATTATATCACTGCAACATCTGATTCACTTTTCCTACTTATTTTTCAGTAAGTTATTTATGAAATTCCTTCAATAAACATTAAAATAAATTCTGTTGTAGATATCACATCGTAAGACAGAAACAAACACATGTACAAGAATCAACACATTGACACAGATATTTTGGACAACAAACCTCGGAAAAACCCAATGTGGGAAAGTCGTTGCAGCAAAGGAGGATTTTATTATTCAGCAATTCTTCAGTACAACAGGGTGCCAAACTGGCTTACCCACAAAAAGAAAAAACTCTCCACACTTCTCCTAGTCCCAGCGTCAACTTGGTTGACCTCTGTGTGGCTCCCAGACACTATGCATCAGCCCTAGGCCTCTCTGCGCCACCCATGCAAGCCCACTAGTGATTGCACAGTCTCTTGCTGCCTGTGCGTCTGCCTGAAATGCCCTGTGTCTGCCTCTCCTGCCTCAGCGTTGGCCTCCAGTGGTTGATCCCATCTCTCTATTCTGTACTTGTTGCCTCCTGATTGCTCACCAGACTACTAGTTCGAATTTCTTAGCTAACAACGCTCCAAAAATTGAACTGACTGGTCTCCCTCAATGTGTTCTCCTAGTGACCCTCAAACCTCCTCTTATACTTTTCTCGTTGACAAATCAACGACCGAGATTAAGTTCCTAATCAACAGCTAAGATTAACTCTGGCTTGATCCATGACTTTTGGACCCTCCTAACACAATTTTATATTAATTCACATTAATATTTTATTTTCCCTAATTTTAGACTTAGGGACTCCATTAAAAATATTAATTATTTTAATATCTCGCAAACTATTTAGAATCTGCCCAAACCATTTCTAGGTATTGGAGATCTCATGTGCTTTAGCCTCTCCACCACTTTTTGTGGCTAGAGCACATCCAATGCTACTCCAAATCAACACTCCCTCTTAGCAAGGACTGTGCTCTAGTAATACTCCTCACTAAGTATCACCCTGATCATCTGACGACGGTCCCTATGTTGATGTTAAGCCTTCCTGCCCAACATCCTTTGTACTACTGCATCCTGTACTGCTGCCCATGGCTCTGCTACTACCATTGTTGCATCTGTACGACAACTCCCTCTGCATCCATGCTAATGTTGATCCTTTCTTCGAAAACTGCATCCGCACTACAACTCCCTCTGCATCCGTACTGATGTTGATCCTTTCTCCGAACACTGCGTCCACACTACAACTCCCTCTGCATTCGTGCTATTATCACTCCCATTTCTGCTACTGAAACGGGTTCTTTACCATCCCCATATTTTCCCTGAAGTAGTCAAACTTTGTCCTTCCAAGGGCCTTGGTGAGGATGTCTACCACCTATTCTCCTGTAGGATTTGAGCTCAACTATACAGCTCCTTGTTGGACACAGTCCCTGACAAAGTGACCGAATATCAATATGCTTCGACCTATCATGAAACACTAGATTCTCATAAAGCTTGATGCAACCCTGATTATCGCACATGATCCTGGTCGCCTCCATATTCCTTCTGAATAAGTTCACAAGCAGTTTTCTAAGCCATATGGCCTCACACGAAGAAGTGCTCGCTGCCACATATTCTGCCTTCGATGAGCTCAGAGCCACGAACTTCTCTCTTACTGCACCAGGAGGTCATTCATGATCCAATGTTGAAACAAGTACCCAAAGGTACTTTTCCGATCCACTGAACTTCCTACCCAATATGCATCAGTAAATCCACTCAAACTGATATCCTTACCTTTGGTGTACAAGAGTCTATAACCAATTGTTCCCTGTAAATACCTAAGAACATGTTTGGTGTTGCCCAGTGTGCCCTCTTCAATTCCACCATGAACTGACTAAGGGTGTTGACAACGTAGCAAATGTCTGGCCTTGTATTGACCAGATATATTAGGGACCCTATGAGCTACCTATATAGGGTGGGATCAACATCCTTGCCTTTATGATGCATCAATCTTCTTCTAGTTGGTGATCATTGTAGTAGCCATGGGTCTACAGTCCTCCATCCCGAATCTTTTTAGGATTTCTGTAGCATACCTCCCTTGCCCAAGGAAGATTTCTCCCTTCTGCTGCCAAACTTCCAACCCTAGGAAGGAATGCATTCGTCCCAAATCCTTCATACCGAATTTTGTGGCTAGATTCTTCTTGCAATCCCCAATGAGCCTGGATGATCCTCAAAAAGAGATCATCCACATACAATACTAAGATTAGCAGCCCATGCTCTACAACCCGATAGTAGAGATTCGGATTCGCGTTGCTCTTGACAAATCCCATCTTTCTGCAAGTAGCCATCTATTCAACCATACCATGCTCTAAGTGTCTGTTTTAGCCCATACAAGGTTTTCTTCAATTTGCATACATGAGACTTCTTCTCATGTGTCTCAGAGCCCTCTGGTTGTTCAATGTATACCTCTTCTTCTATTACCTCATTCAGAAAAGCCATTTTGACATCCAACTGATGAATCTCCCATCCCATCTGAGTTGCAAGAGATATCACAGTCCTAATAGACGTATACCTGGCTATCGGAGCAAAGGTCTCCTCGTAGTCAATTCCTTCATTTTGAGCATACCTCTTAGCCACAAACCTGGCCTTGTATTTCTCAACACTGTCATCTGCAACGTATTTGATCTTGTAGATCCATCTCGAACCTACCACTGATCTACCATCGCATCTAGCTAAACCTGATGTTGAGTTGCCTCCTTGAAACTAACAGACTCCCCATCCTGAGCTACTAATGCCTGATATCTATCTGGTTGTTTTCACTCCCTCTTATTGTTCCTTGGCGCACTGATGAAGTCCTCTACATCTCGCAGAATCTGACGAAGCTCCCTACTAGTTCTTTCTCTGCCAATAGGTGCCTTTGTTAGCTCCTCCTCCTCATCCTAAGAATCTTCCTGACCCGAAGAAGAATTTTTTACTTCCGTTGGTTGAAGAGGCTTAACCAACGGCTCCTCTTTTGACTGTTCCTCGGAAGGCAGCTCACGAGATTTTCTAAAAGCCTTGTCCTCCATGAACTTTATATCTCGTCAAGCTACTACCTTCATGCTCCCTGGAAGGTAGATTCTGTATGCCTTAGCATTCTCGCTATATCCCACGAGATATCCCTTTTCCGCAATTTGATCCAACTTCTTCCTCCTTTCCTCTGGTATACAGCAATATGCTAAACTCCCAAATATCTTGAAATGACTGACTTCAGGTGTCTTCCTTGTGAAAACTTTCTCTGGAGTAATCTTGCCCAACACCTGATGAAGAGTCTTGTTTTGAACATAGATTGTTGTGTTGCATGCTTCCGCCCACAGGAATTTCGGCATATATCCTGATCATACATCATGGCCCTAGCTATTTCTACAATAGTCCTGTTCTTTCTTTCTGCTACTCTATTCTGCTCCGAATTGTAGGGAGTTGTCCACTCTCTTCTGATGCCCTTCCTAGCGCAAAAATCAGTGAAGTCCTTATCAACATACTCTCCACCATTATCTGAGCGCAAAACTTTTATTTTCTTCCTAGTCAGAATCTCCACGAGAGCCTTGAACTCTTTGAATCGACAGAAAACGTCGTCCTCAGTTTTCAGAAAATAAATCCAAGTTTTCCTTGAGTGGTCATCAATGAAGGTACGGAAATATTCGGCACCAATAAGAGCTTTGACAGACATAGGCCCGCAAATATCTGAGTGTATCAATCCCAGTACACTCTTGGCCTTGTGTTTGCTCCTAGGGAATGTTGTCTTGGCATACTTTCCTAGAGTGCATCCTCTGCATACATCATCTCGTTCCATACTCAGATCCAGAACTCCTATTACAGTGCTCCTGAGAATTCTCAGAGCTCCATGGTGCAAATGACCCATTCTTTAGTGCCATAGTTCATTCAAGTCCTTGTCTCAATGACTTCCTATTAGTGTCATTGGTGATTCTAGTTGTAATCTATACACCATGTTACTTTTGATCTTGATCTACACTTTCTTTTTCTAGCTCAAATCTCTGATGTATACCTTCTCCTTGATGAAGTAGACGTCATAGCCCTTGCCTTGAAGTTGCGACACAGAAAGTAAGTTCATCCCCAATCCTAGTACATGCAACACATTTGTAGCACGGAATTGTTCTCCCGATTCTGTTTGAAAAACTATGGTACCCTTCCCTACTGGAGTACACTTTGCCTTGTTCCCCATGGTGATCTGAAAGTTCATCTTCTCTTCTCGATATTCTGACAAACATTTCCTGATTCCCGTCATATGCCATGAGGCTCCACTATCTACATACCACACTTCTGATGATGCAGAACTAGTCATACAAGCCACTTCTTCTTCCAGGCTAGAAGCCAACATAGAGAAATCGAAGTCCCTTGTGCAGTCTTCTGAAAATCTGTGCGAGTCCCTTGACGTGGATGTCTCTGCATCATGGTCTCGACCCATAACTAATTTTCCCTTCCTGTCTCTAATTACTCGCTCCGATACCATGTGAAAATTCTATCACTCCAACATCTGATTTACTTTTCCTACTTATTATTCAATAAGTTATTTATGAAATTCCTTCAATAAACATTAAAATAAATTCTGCTGCAGATATCACACCATAATACAGAAACAAACACATGTACAAGAATCAACACATTGACACAAATAGTTTGGACAACAGTCCCCAGAAAAACCCAATGTGAGAAAACTGGTGCAGCAAGGGAGGATTTTATTATTCGGCAATTCTTCAGAACAACAGGGTGCCAAACTAGCTTACCCACAGAGAGAAAAAATTCTCCAACACTTCTCCCAGTCCCAGCATCATCTTGGTTTACCTCTGCATGGCTCCCAGACACTCTGCGTCAGACTCTGCTTGACTGCGCCAGCCCTGGACCTCTCTGTGTCACCCATGTAGGCCATCTAATGACTACGCAGTCCCCTGTTGCCTTTGCATCTACCTCTCTTGCCTCAGCGTTGGCCTCCAGTGGCTGATCCTGTCTCTTTGTTCTGTACTTGATACCTCTTGATACCTCCTGACTGCTCACCAGACCACTAGTTCAAATTTCTCAGCTAACCCCGCTCAGAAATTGAATTGACTGGTCTCCCTCAGTGTGTTCTCCAAGTGACCCTCAAGCCTCCTCTTATACTTTTCTCGTTGACAAATCAACAGTCGAGATTAAGTCCCTAATGAATGGCTAAGATTAACTCTGGCTTGATCCATGACTTTTGGACCCTTCTAACACAGTTTTATATTAATTCACATTAATATTTTATTTTCCCTAAGTTTAGACTTAGGGACTCCATTAAAAATATTAATTATATTAATATCTCCCAAACCGTTTAGAATCTGCCCAAACCATTTCTAGGGATTGGAGATCTCATGTGCTTTAACCTCTCCACCAATTTTCGTGGCTAGAGCACATCCGAAGCTACCCCAAATCAACAATCTTCGTTTAAATTGGCATGGTATTCTTTCACTAAGTTTAACTTTAAAATGGCATAATATTTTAGTTTTAATAATAATAATAATAATAAAATTTAAGGTCACAGACAAGCTAG
Organism: Pinus taeda; assembly: GCA_000404065.3. Classification (NCBI taxonomy): domain Eukaryota; kingdom Viridiplantae; phylum Streptophyta; class Pinopsida; order Pinales; family Pinaceae; genus Pinus; species Pinus taeda. The sequence continues at coordinate 42,066 of APFE031228131.1, forward strand.
ACATAAAACTGCATATGAGATCCATTTGTTTGTGGGACACGGAATACGCTTCCACCCAACAACTGATTTTCCAAAGGTGTACATATATAACCATTATACATATTATAATTTTATGTATATTTTGTTTTGTGAATCAAACTTTCTATTAATTATCAAAAAAGTTTACATAGCATAACAAAAAACTAGTGGTCTCACCACGACCAGGTTTGTTGACCATCGATAACAAAGCATTACAAATTATCCAAAATATATTGAGTATTGTTGTCCAAATCCTATTAGGCCAAAAGAAACAAAATACCTGCAAAATGCTTGGCACTCCAGTGACCATAGCTAGTCATCAAAAGTGATGGATGCTGGATTGTCGAGCCCTGTCCCCGGGGAGGGGGGGAGGAGGGAAGAACTAGCAACTTGTAAGCTACTCCAAATGAGTCAACCAAGCCTCCAATTTATCCATCTTCATCGTCCCACACCACAACCACTCACTCACGAAGATGGCTTTAGAAATATTGCAGTTGCTGAAGAGTTGCCATCACTACCTCATGCTCCTCCCGACGTGTTCTATCTCGAGCCTCCAACATTGCCTGCACAGACTATCCTGTAGACCTAGACAGAGCCTTACGACAGAGAATACCCCCACGACCTCGACAATGCCCAACCACTATTCTATTGTCGCCGCTCCTATTTGCTCCACCTCCACGGGCATGACTCCCACTAGAAACACTACCACCTCCATGACCACAACCAATCATAGCACCCCCTTGCCATCACTACCTCATGCTCCTCCCGATGTGTTCTATCCTGAGCCTCCAACATTGCCTGCACAGACTGTCCTGTAGACCTGGAAAGAGCCTTACAACAGTGAATACCCCATGACCTCAACTGTGCCCAACCATTATTCTACTGTTGCTGCTCCTATTTGCTCCACCTCCACGGGCATGACTCCCACTAGAAACACTACCACCTCCATGACCACAACCAACCATAGCACCCCCTTGGCTAGATTTCCTTTTGGGACTAGGCGACATCGAAGGGCCTCTATCCATGCGAGAGGACCTCGGGGTCAATTTCATGGTTCCCCCTGCAGCACAAGAATTTTATGTATATTATTTTATATATATATAAGTTGGTGAAATTACATTATATATATATGAAAAGATTGTTGAAGGCAAAAAATAATACATCATTGATATTTGAATGTTTAATGTCTAGAAAATATGCTATCAAACTTATGAGCCTCTTTTATGGTAAGAATGTTTACAAATATAACTATACTCAATCTACAATCAATCAACTTTTGGCCAACCACACTTTAGAGGGGAGATCTTAGTAGATCACTAATCAAGCAAAAACTCAAAATTTATAGTAAACTCTAATCAACCAAATACCATGCAATTGTCCAATCCAATAGCTCTTTGCATCTGAAGAAATCCACCTAGCATTAAGAAGTGGACCTAACTCATGTTGTTGATGCATAATGGGATTATAGCTTATGAGAATCATATTGGGTAAAGGGGCATCCAAAGCTCCACTCCCGATCTCTCCAAAAGAGGTCAATCATATTAAAATTTTGTTGATTTTTGTTAGCATTGGATGTGCTCTAGCCTTGAAATTTGTTGGAGAGGCTAAGGCACATGAGATATCCAAGACCCAGAAATCGTTTGGAGAAATTCCACCCGGATGAGGAGTTATTAAAATAATTAATGTTTTTAATGGGTTCCTAAGTATAAACTTAGGAAAATAAAAATATTAATGGGTATTAATAAAGGTAAGGGTGATAAGCTTCTAAGAGACGAGGATCAAGTCTGTTTTAATCAGTGTTGCGAAAATCATTATCGGGAGTAAATCGACAAGGGGAAAAATCGGAAAAAATCGTAAAAATCGGCAAAAAAAAAATCTTGAAATGCAAATATCACTGAATTAATCGCGCGATATTAACAGGAAAATGAAAAAATCGTGATTTTTTTATGTCATCGCGATTTTCGCAACACTGGTTTTAATCTTAGCCGTTGATTAGAGTCTTAATCTCAGTCATTGATTCACAAATGGGAAAACTATAAGAGTAGACTTGAGGATCATTTGGAGACACAACAACAGATACTCAGTATCACAAGGAAAATCGATCCTCAAGAGAAGGAGATTGCTTTCAGAGGGAGAGTTGCAAGGTGGAGGAAGAGGAGGGCATCAACAGCAGCCAATGACTGAGGAGGAGGTGATGCAGGGACATTGAGAGATAGCGTAGAGCGAGACATAGTCCAGGGGAGACGTAACCCTCATGCAAGCTAACGTAGATGGACGCAGAGCCATTTAGAGCCACGTTAAGCCACGCAGAGTAATGCAGAAGTGACACAGAAGTGGGAGAAGGGTCTCCAAAGTGTCAAAAAGTTTCCAGGGGAAAGTCTCAGATGTTTTCTCTCTGTTTCTATGTAAAACCATTTCTTGTAAAAGTGATTGTTGCTGAAGATTAATAAAACCCTCATCTGTTGCACCAGTTTTCCCACATTGGGTTTTTCCGAGGACAATTGTCCAAAAACAACTATGTTGACTTGATTGGTTGTTGTGTATGTATTTTCTCTGTGTAATTATGTGATAACTGCAGTAGAATTTATTTTAATATTTCTTTAAGGGATTTCGTAAATAACTTATTGTGAAGAATAAGTAGGTGAAATAAATCAGTTGTTGCAATAGAATTTCAGGTTAGAAATTTTCACATGGTATCATAGCAGATATCCAACAACAGGAGAAAAGAATCGACTATGGGTCTAGAGCATGATGCAAAGGCATCAACTCAAAGGGACTCACGCAGATTTCCAGAAGAAGGCACAAGGGACGTGGATCACAATTATTCTATGTTAGCTTCCAGATTGGAAGAAGAAGTTGCTTGCCTAGCAAGCTCTACCTCCTCTGAGGTTTGGTATATAGGTAGTGGAGCTTCCTAGCATATGACAAGAATTCGTGAATGTTTTCAGATTATCAAGAAGAAAGAATGAATTTTTAAATCACCATCGGAAATAAGGCAAAGCGTACCCCAGTAGAAAGAGGTATTGTTGTCTTTCAAACTGAAGCAAGAGAGCGGCTTCGAGCAACCAATGCGCTGCATGTGCCAAGACTGGGGATGAACTTACTATCCGTATCTCAACTTCAAAACAAGGGCTATGACGTTTTCTTCATTAAGGAGAAAGTATATGTCAAACACCAAAATTGGAAAAAGAAGGCCCACATTGGAATCAGAAGTAATAGGTTATATAAATTACAGCTAGAATCACTAATGGGACTGATAGGCAACAATGCAGATAAAGATTTGAATGAACTATGGCACGGGAGGATGGGACACTTACACCATGGGGCTCTGAGAAATCTCAGGAAAACAGTATCAGGAGTTCCAAAACTAAGTACCGAATGAGAAGATGTACGCAGGGGGTGCACTCTGGGCAAGTATGCCAAAGCAGCATTTTCCAGAACTAACAATAGAGTTAAGAGTGTTCTAGGATTGATAAACTCAGACATCTGCAAATCGATGTCCACAAAAGCTCTTAGTGGTGCCGAATACTTCGTCACCTTCATTGATGACCATTCCAGGAAGACTTGGATCTACTTTCTGAAAACCAAGGATGAGGTTTTTGGTCAATTCAAAGAGTTCAAGGCTCTAGTGGAGAATTTGACAGAAAAGAAGATAAAAGTGTTGCGCTCAGACAATGGTGGAGAGTATGTTAACAAAGACTTCATCGATTTTTGCGCTAAGGAAGGCATCAGAAGAGAGTGGACAACTCCCTACAATCCAAAGTAGACGGAGTGGCAGAAAGAAAAAACGGACTATTGTGGAAGCAACTAGGGAAATGTTGTATGATCAGGATATGCCCAAATTTCTGTGGGCAGAAGCATGCAACACGACAGTTTATGTCCAGAACAGGACTGAACATAGGGCATTGGGCAAGGTCACTCTCAAAAGGGTCTTCACCGGGAAGACACATGAAGTCAGTCATTTCAGGATATTTGGGAGTTTAGCGTATTGTTGTATACCCGAAGAAAAGAGAGAAATTAGATCAAACTGCTGAGAAAAGATATCTTGTGGGATATAGCGAGAATGCTAAGGCATATAGAGACTATCTTCCAGGGATTAGGAAGGTAGTAGTTCGGCAAGATATAAAGTTCACGGAGGACGGAGCTTTCAGGAAATCCCAAGAAACGACTTCTGAGGAGCGATCAAAAGACAATCTGTTGGTCCAACCACTTCAACCAGCAGAAACTAATACCAGAAATTCTCCTAAAGGCAAAGCTTCAAAACATGAGGAATCTCGGGAAGAGGAAGAGCTGATATGTCTTCCGAGGAGCAGTCAAAAGACGATTTGTTGGTGCAAACACTTCGACCAGCAGAAACTAATACCAGAAATTCTCCTAAAGGCAAAGCTTTAGAACATGAGGAATCTCAAGAAGAGGAAGAGCTGATAGATGTACCCAATACCAATGGAAGAACGAGCCGGGAACTCTGACATATTCTACGGGATGCAGAGGACTTCATTCATGCACCCAGGAATGATAAAAGGGAGCGAAAACAGCCAGACAGATACCAGGCCCTAGTAGCTCAGGTTGGGGAACCTTCTAGTTTTCAGGAGGTTGTTCAACATCAAGTATGGGTAGATGTTATGGTGGAGGAATACAGTTCTATAATGGTCAATGATGTCTGGGAACTGGTACCTAGGCCTCAAGACAGGTCAGTGGTAGGTTTGAGATGGATCTACAAAGTCAAATATGTTGCAGACGGCAATGTGGAGAAACACAAAGCCAAGTTTGTGGCTAAGGGGTATGCTCAGAAGGAAGGGATAGACTACGAAAAAACCTTCGCCCCAATAACCAAGTATACGTCCATTAGAACCATGATTTCTTTTGCAGCACAGATGGGGTGGGAGATTCACCAGATGGATGTCAAGACGACATTCTTGAACAAGGTAATAGAAGAGGAAGTATGTATTGAACAACCAGAGGGTTTTGCGACACATGAGAAAAAATGTCATGTATGCAGGTTAAAGAAAGCCTTGTATGGGCTTAAACAGGCACCTAGAGCATGGTACAGTCGAATTGATGGCTACTTGCAAAAGATGGGGTTCGTCAAGAGTGATGCACACCCTAATCTCTATTATCTTGTCGTAGAGAATGAGCCTCTAACCCTAGTGTTATATGTGGATGATCTTTTCCTGATAGGATCATCCAGGGTCATCAAACACTGTAAGAAGAACCTAGATACAGAATTCAACATGAAGGATTTGGGACAGATGCATTATTTCCTGGGTTGGAAGTTTGGCAACAGAGGAGTGAGATCTTCCTTGGACAAGGGAGATATGCTACAGAGATCTTGAAGAGATTCAGGATGTAGGACTGTATATCTATGGCTACTCCAATGATCACCAACTGGAATAAGATTGATGCATCAGAAGATAATGACATTGATCCCACCTTGTACAAGCAACTTATAGGGTCCCTGATGTATTTGGTCAATACTAGGGCAGACATTTGTTACGCTGTCAACACCCTTAGTCAGTTCATGGTGGAACCCAAGAGGGCGCACTAGGTCGCAGCCAAACATGTTCTCAAGTATATACAAGGAGCAGTCAAGGATGGACTTGTACACCCAAGACAATGACATCAGGCTAAGAGGGTTCACTGATGCAGATTGGCCTGGAAGTTCAATAGATCGAAAAAGTACAACTGGGTACTGTTTCAACATTGGATCAGGAATGACCTCCTAATGTAGTAGGAAATAGAAATCTATAGCTCTGAGCTCAGCTGAAGCAAAATATATGGCAGCTAGCACAACTTCCTGCGAAGCCATATGACTTAGGAAATTGCTTGTGAATCTATTTAGGAGAAGGATGGAAGTGACCAGGATTTTGTGTGATAATCAGAGTGGCATGAAGCTCTCTAAGAATCCAGTATTTCATGATCGATCGAAGCACATTGATATCAGGTGTCACTTTGTCAAAGATCGTGTCCAACGAGGGGCAGTACAGTTGAGGTACACTCCTACAAGAGAGCAGGTGGCAAACATCCTCACCAAGGCTCTAGGAAGAACAAAGTTTGTTTATTTTATGGAGAAGATGGGGATGGTGAAGAATCCATTTCAGTAGCAGAAATGGATAAGTGTAGGGAGTTGCAATGCAGCTGTTAGCAGTGGCAGTGCTATGGGCAGCATTATGCAGCATGTTGAGTGGGAGCTACAGTACAGATGTAGCAGTGGCAGTAACAATGTCATGCGCAGCAGTACAAAAAGTAGCAGTGTAGTGGATGTGAGGCAATAGGTATAGCATCAACACAGAGGACCGATGCAGAGGATCAGTGTGATGCTTCTACGGTGAAGCAATGCTAGAGCACATTCCTCGCTAAGAGGGAGTGTTGATTTTGGGTAGCATCGAATGTGGTCTAGCTCCAAAATTTTGTGGAGGGGCTAGAATACATGACATCTCCAAGACCCATAAATAGTTTGGAGAAATTCCACCCAGATGAGGAATTATTAAAATAATTAATATTTTAATGGGTTCCTAAGTCTAAACTTAGGAAAATAAGAATATTAATGGGTATTAATAAAAATAAGGGTGAGAAGCTTCTAAGAGATCAAATCTGTTTTAATCTTAGCCATTGATTAGAGACTTAATCTCAGCCATTGATTCATCAACAAGAAAAGTATTAGAGAAGACTTGAGCATCATTTAGAGACACACTGACAGATACTCAGTATCTCAAGGAAAATTGATTCTCAAGAGAAGGATATCGATTTCAGAGGGAGAGTTGCAAGGTGGAGGAAGAGGAGGGCATTAGCAACAATCAATCACTGAGGAGGAGGAGATGCCGGGACATTGGGAGACAGTGCAGAGAGAGACGTAGCCTTCACATAGGCTGACGCAAAGGGATGCAGTGCCATTCAAAGCCACGTTAAGCCACGCAAAGTGTCGCAGAGGTGACGCAGAAGTGGGAGAAGGGTCTCCAATGTGTTAGAAAATTCCCAGGGGAAAGTCTCAGATGTTTTCTCTCAGTTTCTATGTAAAACCATTTCTTGTAAAAGCGATTGTTGCGGAAGATTAATAAAACCCTCATCTGCTACACCAGTTTTCCCACATTTGGTTTTCCGAGGACAATTGTCCAAAAACAAATATGTTGATGTGATTGGTTCTTGTGTATGTATTTTCTTTGTGTAATTATGTGATAACTGCAGTAGAATTTATTTTAATATTTCTTGAAGGGATTTCGTAAATAACTTATTGTGAAGAATAAGTAGGTGAAATAAATCAGTTGCTCTAGTAAAATTTCAGGTTAGAAATTTTCACACATTCATCTTAAAACTCTTCACTGAGGGCATCAACCCAATAATGTCCATAGCGGTAGGTAGGTCGATCTACAAAAGACATTTCAAACTCCTTGGCCAATAAATGCCAGTTTTTCCAAGAATGAGAATTGGCACGAAAATGATGTCACATAAATTTTCTTGAGTATCAAAATTCTTTACTTTGAACCCCCTCGTGAAACTTCTTGTGATTCTTTCCCTTAGAACTCACCAAGCTTCTAAAGATGTGCATTGTTCTTTCCCCTTGCTTGAGTGGTAGTTTTGTCATTAGAAATGTTTCAAAAAATTGTCTAAAACTCTCTTTTTACATCACATTGAAACTTGAATTTTCTACATCATATCATGCCCAACTTGTTTTTCCTTGTGGCACAGTGCATATCACACCCGATTTTTCTTTCTTCAGCTTGTTGGAATTTACACACACTGTAGGGTCTGGTCTATGCCTTAACTAAGAGCATAAACACACTGAACATGCCCAACCAAAGACAATTTTGCACGGTGGAATATAATAGCAATGATATCAATAACAATACATAATATTTATGGACCAAAACATGTTCATTATTAGTCCTTAACAAGAAAACCATAGGGCTCTCGTGCAAGGGATCATGGCCCTTTACAAAACCCAACACAATGCTATAATACAAAATATACAAGTCAATCCTTTGACCAATACAACTAGGGCTGAGGCCAATTCATTTAGGTACTCATCTGCCCAACATACAATAAGATCAATTGTCCTTTGCCTGCAAAAAAAACAACTGGCAAGATACTTAACTCACATGGGCTTGCTCCTTTAGCCCACGGTTCTCTATAATTGACCAACTTGCCCTTGTAGCCAAATGTTAACCTCACGTATCCTTCCACCAGTCCTTTGGCTTGTTGGTTCCAACTTCTGCCAACCTTGTCCAGACCTCTGTTAGCTCCCCTTCACTGCTACAACCTTCCTTTTCCAACCTCGACCACCTATGTTTTGTCCTTGGCCAGTGTTCTGGGCTACGACCTATCATAACAAGTCTCCCTTAGCCTCCCTAACCTGTGGTCTGTCCTGATTATCACATAGCAGCTCCTTAACCACTCTATTCTAGGTTTGTGTGTCATGTTCCCAATTTTTGTGCATGCAAAAATCACTTGGGAGTTTTGCAAAATTTTGGAAATATTAAAAAGGGGAAATATTATTTTGTGAGAGAAGCAAGAAATTGTTATTTTAATGGGATGGAAACAAAATAATATTTTATTGGAGGAGGAAGCAAAATATTATTTTAATAGAAAATGGTGGCAACTAATATTTTATTGGGGAGTGGAGGAAATTATTATTTTATTGAAGAATGGCGGCAAAATAATATTTTATTGAGAAAGGAGGCAAATTACTATTTTATTTAAAATGGTGGAAAAAAGTCTCCTAGTGGAAAATGGGCCCCACCAATAAAATAATAGGGAAGGAGAATCTAGAAGCTAGGAGGCCAATGGAGAATTATAAATAGAGGATTGGACTCAATGGGGAGGATTCTATTCTATAATTTTTATTTGACATGGAGTAGAAACTCAAGTGAGTTTCAAGCAAAACTCAATAGCTAATTTCGGTGGGACTTCGAGTGCCACCCTAGTTAGCATAGGGAAAGATTACTTTACATTTTCCCATTGAGGTTTATTATAAGAACAATTGTTGGAAAGGGGATGAATTGTCGTTCAAAGTGAGATGTCGAAGACTAAGTGTCATTTCCATAATTTCTCGTGTGCCAGTGACAAGGACGAATCCATTTAGGGCCAAGTTAGTTCCCACCAAAGGTTGAGTTGCCAATCCCAAGTAGGAGATCGAGTTGCCTTCCAATGGCAAGATTGAACCAAATTGACCCAAGCACTACAGGCCAAATTATCGCTGGCATTTGCTTCAAGTTTGAGGAGGAAATTTTAGGTCTAATTTCCAGATTTAACGCCTAGGACAAAATCTTTTGCGAGGCTTAGTGCGCTGGTGCATCAAGCAGGCTGAAATCTCCTTATAACCAGGTCTAATTTATATATCTTCTAGGAGAATAAAAGGGGGCCAAAAATTGTCCATGATCAGAATGAGTTACTCATTTCATGCCAGCCAAAATTCCAAATTTATGACTCCAAACTAGAAGCTTGAAGGACGAACAAAATCATATTTCCCAGGTTGTCTTATAGCAAAGTTTATGACCAGACCACGAGGATCGAGTTAAATCTCTCCCTCATTTGATTTCTAGTGTAAAGGAAGGGTTTGGTCTTTGTCTTTAAGGAGGGTTGAACCACTTGTAAAGGAGGAGGCTGTATTGTATGTGTTTCCAGCATTTTCCAAGAGGGCAAGTAGGATATGTGATTGCCTTACATTGTCGTACCAGACCTCAGAAAGGAGAGCTACATTTTGAAGTGAAAGATGGAGCAATTATCATTTGTACTCAACTACATTTCCAGATTTGGGTCTTTTAGAACTATGCCACGATATCTGGAGCAGCTTATTTATTTGGAAGGCCAAATTGAATTTAGAGGTTCAACATATCAATTGGTTTAGTTACTAATTAGTGAGAAGTCTAGTCCATGTGTACTTCCTCTAGAACCCTTGTAATTTCTCCTATTTGCTCCCATATAAGATCATTTTTTATGATTTCTAGTTGCACATATGATGTATATGTTTTTGGGGTTTCTACATTGGAGAAATAATAATTAAAAAGGGTTTGTACCTTCCATATTAATGAGTAAATGATATGCTAGTGTTCACGTAATTTCGTCTCTCAAATGGGTTTGTCCATGCAAATACATATTTGGCTCTATATTTCAATTGTTGTGTAAACCACCTCCAACAGTTATTCACAAACCATTTGACAAAACAACTCACTGAAAGGCCCCTTGAAAATTATTTAAATTCAAAGACTTTCATTGCACATTGGAATATCCTGGTTGAGAACATTACACTGTTAATTTTGGGTAGCATCGGATGTGCTCTAGCTCCAAAACTTTGTGGAAGGGCTAGAATACATGAGATCTCCAAGACCCAAAAATCGTTTGGATAAATTCCACCCGAAAGAGGAGTTGTTAAAATAATTAATATTTTTAATGGGTTCCTAAGTCTAAACTTAGGAAAATAAAAATAGCAATGGGTATTAATAAAGATAAGGGTGAGAAGCTTCTAAGAGACGAGGATCAAGTTTGTTTTAATCTTAGTCATTCATGAGAGACTTAATCTCGGTCGTTGATTCATCAATAGGAAAAGTATAAGAAAAGACTTGAGGATCATTTGGAGACACCAACGGATACTCAGTATCCCAAGGAATACCAATTCTCAAAGAGAAGGAGATCGATTTTAGAGGGAGAGTTGCAGGGTGGAGGAAGAGGAGGGCCTCAACCGCGTTCAGTGACACAGGGGTATTGAGAGATAACACAAAGGGAAGACGCAGGCTGACGCAAAGTGACACAGAACCACACAGAGTGACGCAGAAGTGGGAGAACGGTCTCCAGGATGTCTAAAAGTTTCCAGGAAAGGGATGAACCTTGTCTCAGGTGTTTTTCTCTTAGTAGTGTCTCAGTTTCTCTGTAAAATCATTCCTTGTAAAGCGATTGTTGTTAAAGATTAATAAAACCCTCATATGCTGCACTGGTTTTCCCACATTAGGTTTTTCCACGGACAATTGTCCAAAAACAACTGTGTTGATGTGATTGGTTCTTGTGCTTGTTATATTCTCTATGTAATTATGTGATAACTGCAGTAGAATTTATTTTAATGTTTGTTGAAGGGATTTCGTAAATAACTTATTGTGAGAAATAAGTAGGTGAAATAAATCAATTACTGCAGTAGAATTTTGGGTTAGAAATTTTCACATGGTACCAAAGCAGAGATCTGGCAACAGGAGAGAAGAATCGACTATGGGCCAGGAGCATGATGCAGAGGCGTCAACTCAGAGGGACTCTCGCAGATTTCCAGAAAAATAAGAAAGCACGAAGAACATGGATCACGATTATTCTATGTTAGCTTCGAGATTGGAAGAAGAAGTTGCTTGCCTAGCAAGTTCTGCCTCCTCTGAGGTTTGGTATATAGATAGTGGAGCTTCCTGGCATATGACAGGAATTCGAGAATGTTTTTCAAATTATCAAGAACAAAGGATAAATTTTCAGATCACCATGGAAAATAAGGCAAAGTGTACCCCCGTAGGAAGAGGTATTGTAGTCTTTCAAACCAAAGCAGGAGAGTGGCTTCGAGCAACCAATGTGCTGCATGTGCCAAGATTGTGTATGAACTTACTCTCAACTTCAAAACAAGGGCTATAATGTTTTCTTCATTAAGGAGAAAGTATATGTCAAACATCGGAGTTGGAAAAGGAAGGCCCAAATTGGAATCAAAAGTAACAAGTTGTATAGATTATAGCTAGAATCTCCAATGGCACTGATAGGCAGCAATGGAGATAAAGATTTGAATGAACTATGGCACAAGAGGATGGGACACTCACACCATGGGGCTCTGAGAATTCTCGGGAAAGCAGTATTAAGAGTTCCTGAATTAAGTACCGAACGAGATGATGTATGCAGAGGGTGCGCTCTAGGCAAGTATGCCAAAGCAGCATTTTCCAAAAGTAATAATAGGGCTCAGAGTGTTCTAGGATTGATACACTCAAATATCGGCGAACCTATGTTCACAAAAGCTCTTAGTGGTGCCTAACACTTCGTCACCTTCATCGATAACCATTCCAAGAAGACATGGATCTACTTTCTGAAAACCAAGGATGAGGTTTTTGGTCAATTCAAGGAGTTCAAGGCTCTAGTAGAGATTCTGATAGGAAAAAAGATAAAAGTGTTGCGCTCAGACAATGGTGGAGAGTACGTTGACAAGGACTTACCAATTTTTGTGCTGGGGAAGGCATCAGAAGAGAGTGATAACTCCCTAAAATCTGGAGAAGAATGGAGTAGCAGAAAGGAAAAATAAGACTATTGTGGAAGTAACTACGGCAATGTTGTATGATCAAGAAATGCCCAGATTCTTGTGGGCAGAAGCATGCAGCACGATAGTTTATGTCCAAAACATGACTCCACACAAGGAATTGGGCAAGATCACTCCAGAAAGTGACTTCACCAGGAAGACACCTGAGGTCAGTCTTGGGAGTTTGGCGTACTGGTGTATACCCAAAGAAAAGAGTAAGAAATTAGATCAAACTGTTAAGAAAGGATATCTTGTGGAATATAGCGAGAATACTAAGGCATATGGAGTCTATCTTCCAAGGAGTAGGAAGGTAGTAGTTCGGCGAGATGTAAAGTTCATGGAGGACAGAGCTTTAAGGAAATCCCGAAAATGCCTTCCGAGGAGCAGTCAAAAGATGATTCGTTGGTCCAACCACTTCGACCAGCAAAAACTACTACGAGCAATTCAGAACAGGAGGAATCTCAGGAAGAGGAAGAGTTGATAGATGTACCCATTACTAGTGGAAGAATGAGTCAGGAACTCCAACAGATTCTATGGGATGCAGAGGACTTCATTGGTGCACCCAGGAATGATAAAAGGGTGCGAAGACAACCAGACAAACATCAGGCCTTAGTAGCTCAAGTTGGGGAACCCTCTAGTTTTCAGGAGGCCATTCAGCATCAAGTATGGGTAGATGATATGGTGGAGGAATACAGTTCTATAATGGTCAATGATGTCTGGGAACTGGTACCTAGGCCTACGGACAGGTCAGTGGTAGGTTCGAGATGGATCTACAAAGTCAAATATGCTGCAGACGACAGTGCGGAGAAATACAAAGACAATTTTGTGGCTAAGGGGTATGCTCAGAAGGAGCGGATAGACAACGAAGAAACCTTTGCCCCAGTAGCCAAGTATACTTCTATTAGAATCGTGATGTCCCTTGCAGCACAGACGGGGTGGGAGATTCACCAGATGGATGTCAAGACAGCGTTCTCGAACGGGTTGATAGAAGAAGTATACATTGAACAGCCAGAGGGTTTTGAGACACATGAGTGTTGAATTTTCTAGGTCTTGCCATTAGAAAATTAATCTGTATTTTGTTGGTTTATTTCTTCTACTTGTTTATAATCGAACAAGTTATTTAATACATTAAATACCAAAATAAAATAAAATAAATATAGTCTCAACATCTACAGATCATCAACTAAAAGATAAAAAGCACGCAAGTGACACCATTAGTTTTGGACAAATGTCCCTGGAAAAACCCAATGCAGGAAAACTGGTGTAGTTATTCAGAGCATTATATTATTATGCAGCTATCTGAGTACAATTGGGTGCCTAACCGACTGACCCGATAGAGAAAAAATACACGACAACAATACCTCTATATTCGGAAACAGATATCTAGAAACCCTGTCCCATGAAACCCTCTCCAACATAACTGAAGCTCAGTGATGGCCCTTCTGGCCTCTACATCGACCTCCTGCTGACCTGCGTCAACCCCAGGACCCTTTGCGTCAACCCTCTAAGACACTGCGCAGCCTCTGGGACCCTCTACATCACTCCAACAACCTTTGCGTGGATGACACAGTCCCTCTGGCTTCTGCGTTGTCTCTGCTTGGCTTTGCGTAGCCTAGACTGGTTGTTGCTCTCGCTCTCTCTGCTTCTGCGCTGGTCTCCCAGTATTGTCTCTGCCTCTCTGTCTCGTACTCACTGCCCCTCGTTGCTGATCACTGATTCACTTTTGCTTCGCAACCTCGCTCTAGCAAAATGAATGACTGATCACTCTGTTGTGTCCTCCAACTGACCCTCAAGCCTCTTCTTATACTTTTCTCGTTGGTCCATAAATAGTCGGGATTAAATCTCTAATCAATGGCTAAAAGATTAGAATTGGATTGATCCATGACTTTTGGAACCTTCTAACCCAATTTTATATTAATACACATTAATATTTCGTTTTTCCTAAGTTTAGACTTATGAACTCCATTAAAAATATTAATTATTTTTATATCTCGCAATCCGAGTACAATTTGTCCAAACCATTTATGGGTCTTGGAGATCTCATGTGCTTTAGCCTCTCCACCAATTTTCATAGCTAGAGCACATCCAATGCTACCCCAAATCAACACTCCCTCTTAGCGAGGATTGTGCTCTAGTAATACTGCACACTAAGCATCACTCTGATTATCCAGCATCGGTCCCTGTGCTGATGCTAGGCCTCCCCGCCCAACATCCTCTACACTGTTGCATCCTATACTGCTACCCATGGCCATGCCACTGCCACTGTGCATCCATATGGCAGCTCCCTCTGCATTCGTGTTGTTGCTGGTCCATTCTCCCAACACTACATCTACACTACATCCCCCTCTCATCATGTTGCATCGTGCACTACACTGCAACTCAGTTACTGAGAAGTAAGTAACTGATCCACCCAACTTCTGACATCCCTGTCAGGCTAGAAACACTCCCGATGTTGAAGCTCCCTCTGCCACTAACAAGTGCTCCCTCTACTGACCTTTGCGTTGTTGCAACAACTCCCTGCATCTCACACCGTTGCACACCTCTCTGTGCCATCCTGCATTAGTGCAACACTCTCATGCCTCTCGCACTGTTGCAGCCTGCTAGCCTCGCGCTGCCCGAGGACTCCTGCATTGTAGCACTCTCTGCCGCTTCATCTGCATCCGTCTCTACCTACATTTGCTAGTCCTGCTACTCCTCTTCAGGGCTCTCTAGCAACGTATAATCCAAGAGGTTGGGTACCTCAAGGTTCCTACCCCTCATCACCTGTAGTCCTCCTGACTACAGCTCAATGTCTCCCCACTTCTTCTCAAGTGGGACATAAGCATTCATGGCACAATTGTAATCCTCCTCGACTTCTTTCTCCGCCCTTACTAGTGCTACCTTCGAGTCAAAAGCCTCTCCCTTACTCTTCGTCCTTGGACACTAGTTCGCAAAATGACCCATTTCCCCACAATGGAAGCACTTGACCTTTGAGAGGTCCTTCTTCTTCCTCTTCTCTTACTTTCCCGCAGATGCTAGAGCTGCATAATCTTCTTCCTCCTTCTTGATCCTGACCACTTGCTGCTACTCCCCGCCTTCGTCAGTCATTTGATCTCTTCTTGACGAAGAGTCGCCCACAGTTCTTCCCAATCCAGAAGACCCGTCCTGCCCAGTATGCTCTGGACAAATACCTCCCAATCCTCAGAAATTGCATTAAGTGTGGTCCTCACCATTAATTCCTCATCTGCCGTGGCCCATATGGAAGTTAGCTGGTCACAGATCTCCTTCAACCGACCAAGGAAGACATCTATTTGCTCTCCCTTCTACATCTGGTATGCTCTTAGCTGATTCTCCAGGAGCATCTTCCTCTACAAGGAAGTACGCTGGTACAATGTCTTCAAAGTGTCCCACATCTCCTTTGTCGTTTCCTTCTTGGCGATATGTGGTACCACATGATCCTTGACCACATCAAGGATGATGCACTTTGCCTTAGCCATTGCCTCCTTGTACCTATCATTTGCTACCGAGTCAACTGGGATAGCCATCGTTCTCAAGGCGAAGCCCTCGATGCGATGTCTATCTAGAATGGACAAGATCCTAGACTTCCAGACCACAAAGTTGGATGCTCTGTCTAGCCTATCTTGATCTCTTAGCCCATTCAAGGCCATCTCTCTACTCTTCTCTGTCGACTCCTTGGAGTCTTCTCTACTTGCCGCCTGGAAGTTCTCGGTTCGACTCCTACTGAGTCTCTCTACTCGTCTGGAAGTTCTCAGTTCAACTCCTGCTGAGTCTCAATACTTCCCGTCTGGAAGTTCTCAATTCGAATCCTCCGAGTCTCTCTACTTCCCATCTGGAAGTTCTCTTCTAGACTCCCTCTGAGTCCCGATTTCCCTCCTGGAAATCCCTCTGCCAACGTCAAGTTGCCCCACTCTGATCGTCTGTGCAACTGGAACACTGATCCAGATTCCTTGGCTAGAAATCCGCTTCGGCAGCAACTCCCTCCACCTTGGTCTTGCCCTGTTAGGTATTGTTCTGACCATAGTACCCCACCAACTTCGCTCTGCAAATTACGCACAGCCTCCTATGCCCCAGCAACTAAAGGATTGAGCCTCTTGGCTCTGCGCAATCCCGACACCGACAAAGCAACTGCCTCAGCCCTCTTGGCCTCTGCGTGAACCTGTTTCTGCCCTCCTCAGCCTCTGCGCTGCCTCTTTCTGGCCCAGACTAATGACGCAGTCCCTCTGCATCACTCCTTCCTCTGTCGCTTTCTGCGAGGATCAACTCTGTCACTCGAGACCGTTGAATCTGCTACAAATGCTCTGCTAAGTTGATGCCTTCAGTTTTCAATGTTCATGTGATCTGCAACCACGCTCTGATACCATGTTGAATTTTCTAAGTCTAGCTGTTAGAAAATTAATCTGTATTCTGTTGGTTTATTTATTCTACGTGCTTATAATCGAACAAGTTATTTAATACATTAAATACCGAAATAAACACAATACAGTCTCAACATCTACAGATCATCAACTGAAAGAAAACAAACACGCAAGTAACACCATTATTTTTGGACAAATGTCCCCGAAAAAAACCAATGCAAAAAACCGATGCAGCTATTCAAAGGGTTATATTATTATGCAGTCTATCTGAGTACAACTAGGTGCCTAACTAGCTCACCTGATAGAGAAAAAATACACGACAACAATACCTCTATATTCGAAAACAGGGATTCAGAAAACCTGTCCCACGAGACCCTCTCTGGTACAACTGAAGCTCAGCGCTGGCCCTTCTGGCCTCTGCATCAACCTCCTGTTGAGCTACGTCAACCCTAGGACCCTCTGCGTCAGCCCTTTGAGGCACTGTGCAGCCTCTGGGACCCTCTGCGTCACTCCAACAGCCTTTGCGTGGATGACGTAGTCTGTCTTGCTTTTGTGTTGCCTATGTTGGGCTCTCTGTAGCCTAGACTGGTTGTTGCTCTCACTCTCTCTACTTCTATGATGGTTTCCTAGTATTGTCTCTGTCTCGTACTCACTGCCCCTCACTGTTGATCACTGATTCACTTTTGCTTAGCAACCCCGCTTTAGCAAAATGAATGACTGATCACTCTGGTGTGTCCTCCAACTGACCCTCAAGCCTCTTCTTATACCTTTCTTGTTGGTTCATCAACGGCCAAGCTTAAATCTCTAATCAACGGCTAAAGATTAGATTTGGCTTGATCCATGACTTTTGGAACCTTCTAATCCAGTTTTATATTAATACCCATTAATATTTTATTTTTCCTAAGTTTAGACTTAGGAACTCCATTAAAAATATTAATTAGTATCTCCCAAATTGGGTATAATCTGTCCAAACCATTTCTGGGTCTTGGAGATCTCATGTGCTTTAGCCTCTCCACCAATTTTCATGGCTAGAGCACATCTGATGCTACCCCAAATCAACAATGAGAAGAAATATCATATATGCAGATTAAAGAAAGCCTTGTATGGGCTTAAACAAGCACTTGGAGCATGGTATAGTCGAATTGATGGCTACTTGCAGAAGATAGGGTTCATCAAGAGTAACGCAAATCCTAATCTCTACTATCTTGTCATAGAGAATGAGCCTCTAATCCTGGCATTATATGTGGATGATCTTTTCCTGACAAGATCATCCAGGCTCATCAAAGACCGCGAGAACCTAGCCACAGAATTCAACATGAAGGATTTGGGACAGATCCATTATTTCCTAGGGTTGGAATTTTGGCAGTAGAAGGGTGAGATCTTCCTTGGACAAGGGAGATATGCTATAGAGATCTTGAAGACATTCAAGATGCAGGACTATAGACCTATGGCTACTCCAATGATCACCAACTGGAAGAAGATTGATGCATCAAAAGATAAAGATGTTGATCCCACCTTGTACAGGCAGCTTATAGGGTCCCTAATATATTTGGTCAATACCAAGCCAGACATTTGTTACGCTGTCAACACCCTCAGTTAGTTCATGGTGGAACCCAAGAGGGCGCACCGGGAAGCAGCCAAACATGTTCTCAAGTATATTCAAGGAACAATCGAGCATGGACTATTGTACACCCAAGGCAATGACATCAGGCTGAGTGAGTTCACTGATGCAGATTGGGTTGGAAGTTCAGTGGATCGGAAAAGTACAATTGGGTGTTGTTTCAACATTGGATCAGGGATGACCTCCTGGTGTAGTAGAAAACAGAAATTCGTGTCTCTGAGCTCAGCTGAAGAAGAATATATGGAAGTTAGCACAGCTTCGTGTGAAGCCATATGGCTTAGAAAATTGCTTATGAATCTATTCAGGAGAAGGATGGAAGCGACCAAGATTTTGTGTGATAATCAGATTTGCATCAAGCTCTCTGAGAATCCAGTTTTTCATGATCGGTCAAAACACATTGATATCAGATGTCACTTTGTCAGAGATTGTGTCCAACGAGGGGCAGTATAGTTGAGGTACACTCCTACAGGAGAACAAGTGGCAAACATCCTCACCAAGGCTCTAGGAAGAACAAAGTTTGTTTATTTCAGAGAGAAGATGGGGATGGTGAAGAATCAATTTCAGTAGCAAAAATGGATAAGTATCGGGAGTTGCAGTGCAGCAGTTAGCAATGGCAGTGCTATGGGGAACATGATGTAGCACAATGTTGCACGAAGCGGGAGCGAAGCGGAAGCGTTTTTTGGAAGCGGGGACGCCGAAGCATCATTTTCCAAAAATCTAGGAAGCGAAGTGTCCACGGAAGCGTCTGCTATATATATATATATATATTTATATTTTTTTGCATTTATACTCAAAACAAACATCCCAAATACCA